>CAJNOP010002707.1:0-16183 GCA_905250075.1 Rotaria sp. Silwood1
ATTCGTAAATTTACACCCTTAAGACTTGCTTGACCAGTAGGCTTTGTAAATGAATTACCTGACCATACTATAATATTTTCTTGAGCAGGTATTCGCCAATCACCAGGATGAGAATAATCTAATACATGAACAAAATTCACACCATTCGAAGAAGGTTGAGTATTTTTTGCAGTATAATACAAACCAGTTATGCGATTTGTTACATTATAACTAAATTGTATAGGACCAGATATACCAAGAAATTCTGTTCTAGTAACTGCATCTAACAATAGATTAGATTGAACAAAACGACAATTAAAACAATATGAAGATTCAAAAAATGATAAACATGAAGAAGAATTATTTATTTTTGATGCACACAATTTTTGTAATGATTGAATTAATGTCCATGTTGCATCAAATGCAAATAATGCATAATAATCTACATTCATTGATCCAGGAAATGATTCAGGTTCATATTGTTGCCATATACTATATGCTGCATCTAATAATGTTGTATTAATTAATGCATTGACAACTGATCCTGTAACTGGTTCAATTGAAAGCATTCCAATTAAATTTTGATAATATGTTTCATTGAAATAATTTATCGAAATAGCAGAACTTAGTATCCATGTAAAATATGGACCAACTACATTAGAATCAAGAGCATCTTGCAAGATCAAAGGTGTATAAGCAGATATAGCCCATAACACAACAATTCTTGTTGCAGCATTAGTTAAAAGGCTTTTCAAATTACCACGAATACTAAGTGTAGCAATATCAAATTCAACTGTTCGTTTAACTGCTAAGCCACTTGCATTAAATGAATTACTTATACTTCTAACTCCACCAAGTCCAAATGCATCATTTTGATAAATTACTGTACATGATGTCCAGTTAAATCGAATGAATAGTTTTACAAGAGCTAATGCAGCTAGATCATCTGATGGAACTGTACGATAAAAATTAGGGTAAACGTTTCGATTAGAAAGATCAGGATCAGTTGCACTATATGATATGACAGGTATACCAATCTTTTGAGCAAAAGGAGCAATTATTTCAGCTTCTCTTGATAAATATGGACCAACGATACCAACAATATTTGAAGTAGACAATGCATGACATACAACATCCACAACATCTATCACAGCACCGGTAGATTGCCCTTCTTGCCATCGTATGAACTCTCCTCCGATACTAATATTATATTGATGGGCAAGAACTATTGCTGCTTTAAACATAGCTAAAGAATGGACATTCGAGTTGGTAGAATCAGACAAGTTTGATATTTTGAGAAAAATGCCTAGCAAGCGAAAGCTAGAAGAGTTGAACAACGGCCAACTTGTTGCTACATAGTGTGTCTTGATTTGTAAAAGAATAAAGTATAACAAGAAACATCGAATATTCCAGAGTAATAACATTGTCGTTTGGTTGTCCAATATAAAAGATGAATGATTTAAGTGTCGAAGAACAACAAGCTATATTAAAATTACATGCAAAAGCAAACTAATCTAGAAGATGTTAGAGAAATCGAGCGAAATTGCTTTTGTTATATTTTTATATGGTTCGATATAATATGACGAGTTCGATAAGAATATCTATCGATATGAAAAAATACAGAAGAGATAATTTTACAAAAGATTTTAAAATAACCTTGAAAAAATGAAGTTTATATTTGTGGGGTGTTGGTGTGGGTGGGCGTGGGTGCGTGGATGTGAGTGAAGGTAGGTGTCGATTGTGTGGGTGTGGATGGGATATTCAGTTAGAGTAGACACATCCACACCCATATCCACACGCACACCCACCCACACCCCACACTCACACCCTGCAAATGTAGAAGAATGCTCATAGAATTGACTTAAAACGAAACACTTCATATCACTCATATTTAGGTCATTATTGCATAGATCTCTCCATCGCTCTTTCTCGCAACACAGCGTATTCCCGAGCACTACAATACTAAAGCTAATAATTTCTTACAACGCGTGAAGTTTATCGAATTTCAAAAAATTGTAAAATTATTTCTAAAAACGTAAGCTAATGCATTTGCTTCAATGCATTATCCATGATTAGAACATGTTTATGAATAATGCATTGTGGTGCATTGAAAAATTTTACTATTTCAAAGGAATTTCAACATTATTTCTGAGCAATGCATTGGCATGCATGTTTCTTTAGAGCATTTTCAATGATGATAACATTATTGCTGAAAAATGAATTGCCATGCATTTTTCTGCATAGTATTTCCACTAAGTGTAACATTATCACTGAGCAATGTATTAATATGGATTGCTGTTTCATGCATTTCTGAGCTATTTCTACATTATTTCTAAAACTGCATCCCAACCCATTGAATATCAATGCGTTATCCATCATTAGAGCATTATTTATGAAAAATGTATTGAATTGCATTGAAACTTCGAAAAGTAATGCATTGTCATTAATTATTTTACATTTTCCGCAAAATAATGAATAGCAATGCATTGTTTTTCCATTATTTATGCATTTTCGACTACATGGGTGTCGCTGGTCAACAAAGTACCTCGAAGCTAACAACACATTTCATAAGCTGACGCTGGTGCTCTTTTCATTTGACAAAGAGTTTCTTTTTATCTTTTCTGAGTAGTAACCGTTCCCATGTGACGGTGATCAATGCGCGACCATGGTATTTAAAATTGTTTATCATGAACTAGCTATAGACTTCCTTTCTTTTCAGGATGGAGACTAGGCGATCTTGGGGCTCTTTACAATTATTCATCATTCGACAGCTTTACCCACCTTTTTTTTGGGATGGGACACTACAGGGTCGGGGGTCCTTAGAATTATTCATCATTCTATAAATTTAGACCCTTTTTTGGGATGTGGGGACTAAGGGGTTTTGGAGATTCTTTAGATTTACTCATCATTTAACAGCTATACAACCTCCTTTTTTTATGGATGTGGGGACCAGGCCGTCTTGGGGGGTCGTTAGCTGCTGAATGATGGATAATTCTAAAGACCCCGTAAGACCCCTAGTCCTTCCATGGTTTAAAAAATGGGATGCATAGCTATTGAATGATGAATAATTCTGAAGATCTCCAAAGATCCTCTAGTTCTCCATCGTTAAAAAAGGAGGTGTATATCTGTTCAGTGACGAATAAATCTAAAGAGCCGCGAAGACTGCCTAGTCCCGCAATGCCTAGAAAAAAAAACGGGGAGCTGCAGGAGTGAGGTGGAGGAGAGGTATTGATGTTCTTCAGTGTTTGCCAGAAATGAATGATGGAAGTCGGGTTTTTTGTTAGTTCATTTTTTGTCGGTGAGCGGTCGGACATGCTACTCAATCACTTTAGTATAGGTTAAGTGTATGGCTTGTGATGTTATTGAAGAATTATGCTCTTTTTCAGCCCGCCTAAACTTCCCTTTACTCAGAATAGTTGGCTTGGTGGTTTTTTGCAAAGTTTAGTTTGAAATCAAAATGCTCATTGACTCGCAAGTACAGCACAATAAAATCATCTTCAAAAGTCATTTGTAGAGAGAAAACAATTGTTCACGTGGCAATATGGAAAATCGTCGTACCTGTCATAGGTAAAAACATTTATATCCATGATGGTTGAAAATATACCCGTACTGCACCATAGTACTAGAAGAAAGATGACTTTCACGTCACTGTTACACCGCGATCAGAACTAAGCTATATCCGCAGCAGTTTGGGCTGTGTTCGATTCTAGTTCATCTGGGCAACAGTCGTGCTCTAGCTCGCCTAGAGTTCCTGTTGCTTTGGGAAGCCAAATCGGCAATCGTATCTGGAAACATAGAATTTCATTTCTTCAGACTAAACCTTGTTTTTAAGGTCATGTTTTATCTGTAAAAAAAATTTTCTTCTTCAAAAAAAAAGCCAATCTTATGTCAATAAGTAAAACTCAAAATTTTTCACATCTGATTGCAGATTTGGATTTCCTATGGTTGATTTACTTTCCTCGACATTTACAGAGCATCATGATTTATCAAAAATACTTTTTCGTTCGTAATAACCACATTTCTACATCAGGCTATTGCATTTTGGACACTGACCGTACGTGCGATTATCGGCAACGTTGCGTCCAAAACCGAAGTCAAACCGACGGAAACCCAAGCCGAAGAAGTCACGAGCCTACTCGGTCCCAACTCAACAGAGGCCGAAGCCTAACCGAGTCCGATTCTAGCCGAGCCTGAAAGAGCCCAAGCTTAACCAAATTGGAGCTTAAAGACTCCTGAGAGAATCTAATTTTTCGAAAAAATATCGAGGTTGAGTTTCCATTATAGGAAGGTGTATCACATATTCCTCTTTCAGAATTCATATAGTGTTTTGTTGAACGACCCGATTTTCAGAGACTTATTACAGAAAACTTCGACTTTGCCATCATGTTTTCGAATAAATTTTCCATGGTTTGTAAGATCCCTCAAAAATCGATCTTAGCCTAGGAACGTTTCAGTTGCATGAAATTTCTAGAAGATGAGAGGGATGTAATAGAGAAGCTATGATAAAATTTTCAGGTCAAGACAATGGTGCTTGAGGAAGATATGTGATTTTTCTCTGAATTTGAATGAAAAAAACTATTTCCAGAGCTTCTGGAGTGTTTTTCTCAGAACATAGTCTCCAATCAGAAAAAATGGAACTTCTCCCTCATTGTCGAGCCATAACTAATATTATTTTTTTTTGTTTTAAAGGTCTCAAGGAGAATGAATTTTTGTCCGAACTGATGTTTTATAGCTGGTTTCCTACACTAAGAAAAGTGGGACCCGTTGTCGTTGGACCACCATTTTTTACGCTAATTTTAAGACCATTCTGCTAAAATGCTTACAAAACATGAGTAATATGGAATATTAAAATTCTGTTCGGATAAAAGTTGCGTACTAACATTGGCTTTAATTTGAAACCAGCCTCAGCTCTCCGTTTCATGTTACGACGAAGTTTTATCAACTCTACTGAAGGCCAAAATGGCCTATGAACCAGCTGGAAATCCGGTCTAGTACAACCAATCGCGTTGAAATTTTTACCAACAGCATATGCCTCCAGGATCAGTCATTCCTGAAAATTTCAGCACAAAAGGACCAATCTGAGTAGAAAATCGTTTCTGAAGCAGCTCCTTAACCGATCTCAAGCCGACGGAACCTCGTGCTCAAGCTTTACTCAACATGATTTAACACGAGTCTGACAGAATCGGAGTTCAACCAAGCCTAATCAAGCCCAAGTCTAATTGAGTCTAACCAAACCCGAGCTGACAAAGTCCCGAGTCTAACGAAGATTAAGTGGATATAGCCATGAACTACTCAGACTCGGTGTACTCTTGCTTGTACCGCATTGCTGCCACTACTGATCCAAAGAAACCTTTCAAAAATTCGTACCAACCATGCACTATATCACAAGTATTGGTATGAATTCACCGGATTTATGTAGTTCCTCAGTGTTACACTTACGAATACCGCAATCTTGTGCGAATCGTTTTAATTTTCCAGTGTCTTGTAAAAGGAATGCCACTGCGGCAATTGCATTCTGTGAATGTCTCCTGCGTCGTGATGATTTTCAAAAAGAATTTCGCTACCGCACCGCAATGGATACCGTGGGTAGTAGGTACTACTATGTAGAGAAAATTTCTTATTTAACTATGATAACAAATAAAGTACTTCAGACAAAGAAAGATCGTTTCGAGTAGTGAATATAACCGATTTGTCAAGGACGAATCAACAGAAGCCATTGAAAGGTAAATGTGGAAATCTCGGATTTAAATCCGAGTGTTACGTGTACTTCAAAAAGTAAACTAGACAGATGAGTCATCATAGTATGTGTCGGCATCAAAATTATCCCAGCAAACCGTTTTTCTTAAAATATGATTTTTATTGTTTACTACACTACTCAAACAACAGGATTTTGGAGGCAATGGAAGCTCAAATTCAAGTTATTCGCCACAGAAAATCTTTGTTAAAGTTTGATATAACCTCGAAGTATCACTTCTCTGATTGGATGATGAGACTTTAATTTTGCATTAATCACAGCGTGAACAAACACAGAAGCAATTTCCGTTAAGTAACTTTCCAATAGGTGACTTTGCCTTCTTCTTTCTTAATGTTTTATATACCATTTAGTAGCCCGTTAAATTCTCCATCGAATGGTACATAATAGCTGAGGCTTTGTTAGCTTATGAGAAAAAAAAAGTTTTTTTTTTTATGAAAACCGGGATAGATCAATGTTTGTATAGAAAAGCATAGGAAATAATGATATTTTTTTCCGATAACTCAGCAATTTCTTGGTGAATCATCCTCATCTTCGAACTTGACGGAGACATGGATGAGACAATTCTGTGTGCAAAGTTTCATCACAATCGGACTACCCTTTGAAGAATTATCATGTAAATAGTCGGCTGCCAGACAAACACACTGACTGATTGTATGATGTACTCACTTTTTGAGTACATAAAAAATGGTGGTAGGAATCAGTATGAGATTTCCCTTAAAGCAATCATAATCTTGGAAATTACTAAAAAAAACGCGTTTACCGTAATACTTTATAGTAGTTAATAGAGCTGTATTAATATGTAGATGGGGCTTGGCTTTATGAAGAAAAAGAAAAATTATGAGAACACATCTCTATAATTTGTGTATAGAACCGTGTCCTCGCTTTTTTTTCCCATTTCCTTCCTTTTTTTCTTTATCTCTTCCGTTGTTCATATTCAGAAATTGATTAAATCACAGAGGAACCGATCATTAGGACTGGTTCATGATTAGGGTTGTATGGAATGAAATAGGCATCTACTTGTAGTTAGAATATTAATGAAAAGCAGAATAAACAACATTATGATCATTTTCATAGGAAACAAATTCGAATATAATTTAGAATTGATACAGAGCAATCCTATAGCTATGACAGAAATACTAGAAAAATATTCTCTACTTGAAACTGCGATTGCTCATACCTTAAGAAAAATGAAGAAATGACAGAAGACATTCATCAGCTATGAATCATTCAAGAGATTGATATCTTGAAATTAAACATCTAAAAAGAAAATATCAAATTGAAAGCTCGATTTAATTCGCATCGCCATTCGAGGAATCTGTAAAACGAAAAAGAGTTCTGGCAGATATTGCTGCGAGTTTTCGCATACGACGATAGTTAAGAAAGAGAAGCATCAAGAATGTTTTCGTTTTTCAATTATGATAATAAATATAGAGAGGTCAAACAAGCATGGTCGTAAACGACCGTATAGGAAGAAATATAACGCTATACGAAGGAAAAATCGCTCCTTCTTCTTTTCGTATACTAAGATTGTATACTATCTCCGTTTTCTCCGTAAATGATCATATTGCTTCCTATACGATTATAATGGGTGGCCATATAATTCAGCAAAATATGGTGATACATGGAGACATAAAGAACATATACAGTCATCTATAGACGTATACGATTTCCGTAAACTTTGACCTGGATAAAGCTTCAGACTAAAATGAAACACTACAGAGAGTTCTATAAGTTTTTTAAGGACAGATAAAATAGAAATAGCCCGCGATGTAAAAGTATCCGTACAAATGTCTGAGGCTATTGTACAGCGAGGGTGAATCATAGAAATCGAATTAACATGCCTTCTGATAGAGTGAAATTAGCTCTTTCGAATGATATATGACTTGTTCATTCAAAAGGAAAAATAAAACTGACACAGGAAAAACATGAAGAGCTTCTAAAATGAATTGTTATCTGGTCTACCAAAAGTTTTGCGACATTTTCCCGCATATATCTCACCTTGAGAGAATGATACAACCTTGATCTTTTTCTTTAAAAAAATGTACCGCGAAATGCTCTAGAAAAACTGCATACATAAATCTATATTAACCGGTTCTCATGGTGTTTTCCATACTCGATATGAACAACCTAAATGGAAGTGCAAGGTTCCAACATGTTGAGCATGATAAAAACGTTTGGAAGGCTTCTTTTTATTTTGTGTATATCTCGGCTTGAGAAAGTGATAGCATCTTGATTTTCTTTTTGAACGATATGCTGTCAAAAGCTTTACATAAGCTGCATGAACAAATCTCCATTGCAAAACAAAAAAGGTCTTCCAAAGATTTTTATCATGCTCAACACGTTGCGATATTGCATTGCCATGTAGGTTGTTCAAGGGGGAAAAAGCTGACTCCGGGACTCCACGGGACTCCGCGGAACTCTACGGGACTCCGCGGGACTCCACGAGACTCCTCGGGACTCCGCGGGACTCCGCGGGACTCCAAACACATATGGAGTCCCGAAGTTCATGTTAACTGATTCATACATTTTTTTTCAAATACGTTTCCTATGGCCAATGAGACGGTGAATTGTGAAAAATCATAGAGATTTGAGCCAATATCACGCGGTATGCATCACTGCTAGTTCCGAACAGGGGACTGGGTATATATTTAATTAATCTAGGCTGATTCAATCGTCGGTTATATAGGAGTACCCTCAAGTCCTCAAGATCTATACTATGGAGGTACCCTTAGGTCCTCAAGTCCTCTATTGCGATGGTACCTTCAGATCGTCAAGTCCTATATAATGGGGACACCCATAGTTCCTCAAGGGCTATTTCCTTGACCGTAGTCAGAATCTTAATCTCGAAAATGACTGTGTGTTTTGGTTTTTGTTCGCAAGGTGGGAGTTCAAATCTACAGTCAAGGGATGCAGTGGATCACCTTCATCCACGGTATACCCTTCCCGCAATAGAAGTTCTCCCTGTATTACAAGGTCCCTATTTAAAAGGTCCCAAAAAAAGGTTTTTCGCGGAAATTGTATGTATTTTGCCTGGAATTTTGGTGGAATTAGGACCGAATGTAACTCGCATAATATAAGGTCCAGGACGTTTTATTGCGAAATGGGTTTATTTGTATATTAATCATTATAGAAAAGGCATTGTGCTATTTATTCATGTAAAAGAATTCTCCATGTTAATTCGTTTATAAAATTGTCAATAACGTTGCTAGAGCTTTTTGTCAGACCTAAGAATTATATAGAGTTGCCGATAGGTGCTGAAGGGCAGGGTTCACGATTGATTTTGAGAATGGAGCGGACAGGAGTACAAACTTGGCAGAGACGCGCCATCTTAAGCGGACAAAGCTAATGTTGCTTCTGTTCGATTTCTTGCCCAAAATCGAAGTTATGTGTCCCATATTTCTTGTATAGATTTCAAAGTTTAGGAGAAAATGCAGCATCAATATGATAGAGTTTCTGTGAGAAATATAGAAGGGAGGACTGCGGTTTCTGCGACATGTTAGACCTAAATAACGTGGACGTTCGGCAAGTATTTGGCAGAGACCATGCCTCCTTTAATTTGATTACAGCAAATTGATGTCTTTTCGGGATTTTCAGTCTCCGCCAATAAGACTTTCTCCAATAGATCCGCTGAATTTCGCCAGTTGGCGAGAGCTCTCTGTACTTTCATCAACACTTCTTCTGACATTTCGCCAATTGAATTAGGAATCGGACTCATATATATCTTACGTTAACATTGTTGTGTGACATTTGGCGAAAGTATAGTGGACTTTCGCCAGTGCCCTCTTTGGAATTTCGCCAATTGACAAAAGTACAGTGAACTGTCACCAATATATCCCTGGATTTTCGTCATTGATGAATGTCCTCTTGACGAAAGTCTTATTAGCAACGTTTAGATAATCCATGTTTTCTACGATAGTGTTGTTATCGATTTCCTAGAAACTATTATCAATGCTTTTTGCAGAGAGTGTGAAGTTCGTTACGTACAAGGCTTGTCATTCCCCAACTCGGGGACCCTCCTCAAAGCATGTAGTAAATGGCGCACAGAGATTCTCAAGGCACATACTACTGGAATCTCGCTTGCTACGTGCTCTGAGAAGCTATGGCTACCCTTGCGAGAGAGTGCGTAAAGACCTATGGTTGTTCCTCTCGTATAGCTCTGCGGGCACTATGAGTACTCCTATATAATACCGCTTGATATTTTGTGGGTACGGCTATCGTATAGGCTTTGAGGACCTATCTCTACTTCTGTACAATAGTCCTTGGGGACTCTTCGGTACCTCTGTATAATAGACCCTGTGGACCTAAAGATACCCTATTATATAGGACTTCAGCACCTAAAGGTATCGTTATAATATAGGATTCGAGGATGTAAAGGCATTCCGCTAAATAGGACTTGAGGACCTAAAGATACTTTCATAACATACGACTTGTGGATCTAAAGATACACTCATTATATAGGACTCGAGAACCTAAAGGTACCCCTAAACAATGAATGATTTAATCAACATAGATCAATTACATGAATTACATACAGTCAAAGAGAAGCGCTATTTTATTCGAAGGATAGTTATAGAATGAGTTTAGTCTGATGCAGACAGAAGATGATGAAAAAATATGTTTCCACCAAAGGTTCATATATTTTAGAAATTATTTTTTCTTTCTGACGTTCAAAGTGATGAAAGAGAGCTAGATAAAAGAGTTTCGTGAAGCAGCTATAAGGTTTACTCATGATACTCTTGAGAGTTCTATTAGACTTCATGGAATTCTAAAGGACTCCAAGGGACTCCACGGGACTCCAAGGGACTTCAAGAGACTCCAAGGGACTCCAAGGGACTCCACATGACTCCAAAGGACTCCGAGGGACTGGAGTCAGCTTTTTTCCCCTTGAGGTTGTTCGTATTGAGTATGGAAACACCATGAGAACCAGTTAATAAGGATTTCTGTATATAGTTTTTGTAGAACTTATCACGGCACATCTCTTAAGAAAAAAATTATGAATTTATCATATTCTCAAGCTGAGAAATATGCAAAACAAAAAATATTGCAAAACTTTTGATACACCAAGTAACAATTCATTTTAGAAGCTCTCTATGTTTTTCCTGTGTCAATCTCATTTTTTTCTGATGAATGAATCAGACATACATCATTCAAAAGTGCTCATTTCACTCTATCAGAAGACATGTTAATTCAATTTCTATGATTCATCCTCACTGTACAATAGCCTCAGACATTTGTACGGATACTTTTGCATCGCAGATTAAGTGGAAGAAAACTAGGAACGCCAATGATATCCTAAACATACGAGTGTGATTTCACTTCAAACAATTACAGTTCACCAAATTTATAAAATAAAAAGCGTTCACTCTAAAATTGTCTTTAGTTATTTGCAGTGCATGAATAAATTAGTATCACTAGCTTTATGAAGAAAATAAAAATACCTAGAGAAAATTACTTCAATTTATGTATGGAGCCATAGCCTCGATTCTATCTTATTTTCTTAATTTTCCTCTCTCAGATTTCCTCGCTCTCTCTGACTTCCCATTTCTCACTTGATTCAATTACAGAGAAATAGATCTCTAGGACGAGATTACAATGATGGTTATATGGTATGGAGTAAATAGTTGATCTGAGTTCGAATATGACTGGACAGGTGGAAAACATCAAGACAATTTGGGCGCAAAAAAAAACAAAAAATTGAATTACAAACATAAATGGAATGTGTTTGTGCCATTATTTAGAAAGAAAGAGAAAAAAAGAATTTATCTGTAATTCGAATAGGCAACAGCAGCTTTCAAAAATTCAAACAAGAAAGGTAGCAAAATATGAACCTTTCATACGTTGTAAATCTAAAATGGCAGATGCAGCAGAACAATATCAGCTTCAATAAAAATTTGTAGAAAGAAAATAACTGTTCAGGTGTCTATTTAGAAAACGTGCATTTTTGATAGATAACAAATAGTACTATGCACACCAAATTTTCTTATCGGATTCTCCTATGAAATATAGTGTTCCAAGCAAAGATAGAACGTTTCAAAAAGAGAATTTAGCCAGTTTGTCAAGAAGAACAAACATACACAATTGAAAGAAAAAAATTACTAATGAGGTGCTAGAAATCATTATGAGATTTCACTTAAAGTAATTGCAATCTTGGAAATTACTAAAAGAAAATATATCTACTGCAAACTTTGTTAATCATTAATGAAACTGCATCAATATATTAATGTTACTTGGCTTGATGAAAAAAAATGGCAATTGTGAGAACACACAGCTTCAATTTGTGTAAGGAACCGTATCCTCGCTTGTATCGTTTTTGTTTCTTATTCCTTACGCCTTCTTCTTTCCTTCTCTTCCTCACTGCTTCGAATTTGATTTGATTATAAACGAACAGATTGCTAGGACGAGTTCACAATTACGATTATGTCATATAAAGTAGATGTCTAAGTGTAGTTCGAATGCAAATAACAAGCTGAGAAACAATAGGAGAACAGTTTTCAAAGAAGAAAAATATCAAAATAAAACTTATAATTAAAATACAACAGTTTTATAGCTACTGCTACATTGACAGAAATATATTTCGATTGAAACTTGTATTGCCAGTGTGTCAAATGTAATTTTATAGGATAGACCCGGACATAGATCGTTGACATGCTTCCAATCTTGTCACAGAAAATGTAGACTCAGAATATTGACTCTAAAGCCTCCTTAATCTGAATAAATTTACGTACTACTCAAAATAAGTTTGATGTTGAAGTATGCGTAGGAGGGAAGAAACGCTACTAGTGATGATTCGAAAGAAAAAAGATCACATGCCGTGATACCTAAGAGAAAAATCTATATGGATAAATTTTTTATTGAATTATCATAGAAAATGTAGTGTTTCAGATATAGAAGAAATATCTGAAACGGAGAATATATCCAGTTTGTCAAGGATGAACAATTAGTAGCTATTGAAAGAAAAAAAAATTACTAATGAGATACTAGAAATCATGACGAGATTTCACTTAAAACAATTACAGTTTTGGAAATTAAAAAAGAAGAAAACACATCTACCGTAATACTTTTTTGGTTGCTAACAGGACTGTATGAATTTACTGTAGGCACCAATGAAATTTTTCCTTTTTTTCTTTCTATTGCTAAACTTCTTTAATTTATTAACCGACTGCCTACAACAAGATAGTCTGAAACTCACTGCATCTTTTTGTATGTTTATGTTAAATCTCAAATGCAAAATAAAGTATAAAAAATGTATTATAAAATATAGCGATAGTTTTATTCCAAGATGTTCGTAATGTTGTAACTGTTTTTCTTTCGCATATATGTTGGTTTAGGAAATGATAAAATTTTGAATTTTTTCTTGAAAAGATCTTCCGTGAACAGCTCTATAAAGACTGCATAATTGAAAATCTTTTGACGTGTTTTAATGCTTTTTTTTTAATACTCAAAATGAATAATCTGTATGGCAGCATAACTTTCCATCGCATTGAAAATGTTTGAAAAACTTTTGTTTTCCATACATCTCGACTTAAGAAAATGATAAAATATTGAATTTGTATTTAAAAGAGTTGCTGTCGAAGACTCTACAAAAATTGTATGGACCAATTCTTATAGTGAACTAGACATATCCTTTTAACATTTTTAATATGGTGAAATGTGATACTGTCATGCCAGTCATTCATTTTGAGTATAAGAAAAATCATCAAAACGTGTAAAAAGATTTTCAATCATGCAGTTTTTATAGCTTTTCACGGCAAATCTTTTCAAGAAAAAATTAAAAATTTATCATTTATCTTAACCGACATATATGCGAAATATAACAATATTACAGCATTATGAATCACCGATTTTGGAATAAAAAGATGTCATTTTTTTTGTAATAGAATTTTTACATTTTAAACTGCATTTGAGGTTCAACATAAGCATGCCAAAACATGGAACGTGTTTCAGCCTATCTCGCCATATACAATCGTTTAAAAGACTAAAGAAATTCAATAATAAAAGGAAAAAAAGAAAGGGAAAAATTACATTGGTTCTCACACTACATGGTGCACTTTGTTTTATAAAGAAAAGAAAAATGATGAAATAGATCACTGTTTTTGTGAAAACGAGTCGTAACCTTGCTTCTATCTTATTTTCTTATTTCTTTTGTTTCGAATTTGATTTTACCATAGATAAACAGTTCGTTAGAACCAGATTATAACGAGCATAAAATATCATGAAGAAAATTCCAGATTTGAGTTGGCATATAAATGAATAATCTACAATAGAGTACTGAAACCCGACCGCAGGTGCGGGTCTGACTACTGTCGGATCGGGTCGGGTGTGGGTGTGGATGGGGATATATTCTCGTCACACCCACACCCCACACCCACACCCACACCCCACACCCACACCCACACTCACACCTACACCCACACTCCAGCTACCCACACCCACACCCAAAGTACGAAAAAGTACGAAGAAATACAGCGAAGTACAAAGAAGTAGGAGGAAGTACCAAAAAGTACAGAAGTACGCTTATTCCGCCTTGAATTCAGGTCAATGCTGCGGCCGATAACAATTCTAGAAGAGAACAAATATTGATGCCAAGGTCGGAAATGTATCAGGGTCTCGATCTTTGACGAGATACATGCTCATGGGCACGAAACGCTTCTAGAAGTAATGTCAAAAACCAATATCGTCTGGCATATGTGGAACGAACATCTGAGGCTTGATTCAACCAGGATCATGGTATTGAGCGGCATACTATTGCTTGTGAAATGCTAATATTTTGTTGATACTATGCAACGATGGCAAACAAATCAAATAAAGTATTGTTATAGTGCATAATTTTTCTGTCTTCGATGCACACTATTGTACATCCTTCAAGCTGTTCGAACGGTGAGTAATAGAACGAGCAAAAAGACGATGATATTTTTATGGGGAAAAAAACCATATGTCCCATTAATATATCATAATGAGTGATAGAACAAGCAAAACGAAACTAATATTTTCATGGGAAAAAAAATCAGGTATCTCGTCAATATATCATCATAAACGATCGAACAACCAAAAAGACGATAGTACTTGTATTAAATAGACAAGATATCTCAATAATATTTGGTAATTAGTTATTTCAAGGATACGAATGAAGACACACAAGCCAAACTCATATTAGGGATGTACATATAAGCAATGTCTTGTTTTTATCTCTAGTATAGAACAACGTCGATATATTAGTGTTATTCTGGTCGTCAGCACATAAGACTTCGTATAATACAGAGAGAAAACGTATGTATTTTGAAATCGCATTTTCTTCAGAGAGCGTTTTTTATCATCAGTATTCAGTGAATTTTTCTATTCTTAAATAGTATCACTGAACTTATGTTATTTTGTTTTTCGTATCATAGTAATTATTTTTCTGCCAGCAAAAATATTCTGAAATTCAGTATGAAATGAATAGCAAACATTAATTACTGCAAAGCCATGCTTGTCACAAAACGTCTGTACCAGAAGGTGTTAATCAACTTTGTGAGGTCCCATGTAGAAAAAAAGACCGTTCAATATTATGTTCTCTTACCATTCGAAGAGGTTTGACCTCGCTGAAAACTAGATGTGATGCTGTACAGATAAAAAGTGCTTCAGGAAATTTTCGCAGTAGGATTTCTCTTCAATTAGGTTTTGGTGAAGAATTTGCTTAGGATATTGTCTTCAGAGCAAATAGTTCTAATTATATAACGGCTGTTTTTATGACATCAACCAAATTTGCGTCGGTAGATTTTGGAAAAACCATATTTCTCCTAAAATGACTCTGTGGTTAAGATTATCCAGAAAATTCTCAAGTCATAATGACGAAGTTGAATAATGGAATCATTTGATGCTTGTGTTATCCAATATCCCATGATGAAGATAAAAATCATAAAAGATTCTTCAGTAAAAGATAATGGGCGCACAGTTCTGGAAAAAGAGTGATTTCATTGAAATACCTCTAGCTCTAAAACTTTGATGTATATTTTTCGATCACGGCGAACAAGCATAAGTATAAAACAGTTCAATTTTCCTGTAGTTCCATCGCACAATCATAGTACTAAAAAATAATGGTGTCTTAGCATAAATGACTCACTGGTCTTTTACTTGATATCTCTCTGGATTTTTATCATATCAAACCATACGGACCAATTAAATAGATGATTTTGTTGAGCTTTGAAAGCTGTACTTTGTGAGCATACATCAGAACTCTCCCATTAAAAGCCTATAGAGTTAAATAAATGTTAGCTTTCATGAATTTTCGAAAATATCCCTATTTTTCACCATATTTTCCAGTTTTTCGAAAAATACGAGCAACTTGTCGTGGCACTTTTACTTGGGGCAAGTTTTTGGTTTGTACTAATGCCACTTAACGATACTATAATACAAGGCTAGACACATTCTGAAACAGTTCTACTTCGAATAGTTTGAGTGTTAATAGTAAGG
>CAJNOP010002708.1:0-16175 GCA_905250075.1 Rotaria sp. Silwood1
ACACCCTTAAAAAAGAAAGCTCTAAAGTGGGAACATACAGAACAAAACCGATTAAGCATCGGTGGAGACAAAGAAGTTTCATATCAATAAAATATCAGCGCAAGATGGTTCTAAAAAAGGGCGACACGATCGAATCAAGATACTACTAATTCAATTTCTGTACTGAGAGTTATATTTTGTGGAACTCACATATATTTTCGAAGAAAATAGTGAGTGTAAGTTTTAAGATCAAGGATTTGCGGCTCCCCTCACCCTTAGAGACAGGCTCCCATTACAGACCAGAGCGACGTAGGCCACTATTACGGACAGGCCCCCATTATAAACACTCCGTATTACAGACACTCCCAATTACAGGCCGTAGCAACTTCACCAAAAAAAGAAAAAATCTCTGTTCGAAAAAGAGAGATAAAAAAGATAGCGTTTTCTGATAATCGATTATTATTAGAAAAGAACTATTATCTTTTGAAGAATTTAAATATTGAGTCTTTTGTGATTAGTTTAATGAAACCAAAGAAGATATGTAAGCTCCACATATCAGCCTCAAAGGGGCTGTGCTAACAAGCTTTTTTAAGAAGTATTATGCACACCTAACAATGCCATGGAGTCTGAAATACCATTATCTTCTATTTTCAAAGACAGTTTGAGGATACGAGGGTATATCAGTGAAAGGTGTATATCATCACCTACTTTGTTCTAATTAGCGACCGCAGCTCCACTCTGTTGTTCTGCAGGTCGTGAGAAACATTTCAATATGCTTACTTATCTAGTCTTTACAGACCATAGTCAATATGGTCAGAGCTCTCATTCTTCAGTAGAATCGATCCATGATGTCTCACATTCTGATCCTACAGCGACTACACTGTAGTTTTTTTCTTGGGTTAGGAAGTAGCTGTTTAATTTGAGTACTCTCTCATAAGACGAAGGCCACGCTGTGTATGAGCAACGATTCTATGCGATTGATAGACACATTCATCGCGCTAAAATGATTGTTGTGAAAAATATATGGTCGCATCGTTACGCTGATTCATACATTGAATTCAATCACTAAGAAACAGTCAGCTTCTATGCTTGATGTTATCAAGCTATGAGTGGCAAATAACAACAAGTCGCAAACTTTGGTTGGAAAAGGCCACATGAAAGAGTGTATGTTAAGTCAGTTTTAGAAAAAGTATGATCCATAGCTGCACCGAAAGAGTTGCTGATAACAAAGCTGAATTATATTAACTAACCGTCGTTGAGTCTGTGTGGATAGGTTTAATCGTTTCTACCAATCTGAATCTATAGTATGATGAAACTAATCGCATACCTGATAATCATAGGATCTATTATTCAATTCAATCACATAGATACAATAGCGATACTTGATCACTTTCCTAGGAAGCAATACGGATGACATATTTTTAAAACTTAGCATGTATTTCATATACCTGTGAGTCAAAGTATTAATTGTCTTGTCTTTTCAATCTCGCAAATGTAACGGGAAAGAATGAAAAAAAAAGAAACATTTTCAATGACGATTAACACTATCCAGATCATTTTTTATTAATCTTCACTACTCCTTCTTGCATCAGACAACTCGGCTTTTTCAGAATTCTTAGCGAATGACCGTATCGTAGCTATTTGCCAAAATGGATCATAGATTCACGAACATCTTGTTCAATTAGATTAGGCAGTATCACTGCACGCTTGTGGAAAACAACGATAGTGCAAACATGTAACATCACGAAAGGCATTGAGTGTGCAAATAAACAGTGTGTAGTGTAAGTTTCTATTTCTAGTCACTGGAGTGTTGGAAGAAGTTCAACAGAAGTTAGCGATCAATCATTAATAGCTAATTTATACTGTGTAAAAACCGACACACAAGAGATGTTTCAATTCACAGTCCCAGCCCGTTCATGAATAAGAAAAGATTACAGAAATCTAATGTAATACTTGTCAGTATCTATTTTTTCTTGCCATTTGTGGAGTAAACTACGATAGACGAAGCATATCATGTGTCTTTAATTTCGTCTCACATAATGTCATCGCGACACGAATCAAGAACTTTATGATAAATGCCGTATTATATTGAATGCGCAGTGAAGTAAAAGATGGAGCTCTGCAAGGTACTTAGAAAATCATCGATAATAGCAAACCTCATGCCATAGATCTTCCCCACAATGTTTAACAATCAAGCAGAGCTGCGCACTTTATTTTCGAACGAAATGATGAGATGTTTCTTTGCCTATTAAAACTGTTCAATGATTGTCTTTTTTTTTGTACACTTCCCACGTACTTCAGAAACAGTGAACTACTTATTCATGATGAATTTAACGTAGACCTTAATATTATATCAAGCCGTACAAGAGCGCAGCAAAGTCTATTTACTTTTTTCTAATCTCATTCTAGTGATGACTCTTTTCGAAGTTTGCAACAACTTTCTTCACAGTGTGCGATATAAATTCGAAACTACAATCTTTTTTTATCGATAACACCTTCTGCTAATAAACATGAGTTAAAAAATCAACAGCTATCAACTTGGGTTTTCATCTTCTTCCTAATTCTGTCTTTGGGGCATCTTCTTCTCTACAATTTACTAGTCGCAGTTCCAAAAACAATTATTGTCAAAACACCAGATATCGATCAATATTCACAATTATGTATAAAACATGAACAAACTCTGACATGTCCATGCACAAGAATCTCGACGAACTATCAAAACTTTTTAAGCATCAACTACACACTACATCAAGTGTGCTACAGTCAATTTGTCACTCAACATTGGCTCAAATATCTCTATGTTGCTGGCGACACTCTACTGCGCTACTTTGCCGATTTTTGAAGATCAAGCCCAAATCTTTTTCAGTCTTTAACGATGTTCTGTCAACTAGCCAACGCTACAATATTGGATAGTTTGACACGGTTTTATGCGATTGAATATATGAGCTTATCCGTCATATCAGAAGTACTATTCGAATCGCAAGTTCAATCACTGGTAAATCAATTTATATCGTCGACAACTAATTGTTTCTTGTTGTCTATACGAATCGTTCGAGACACAACTCAACCCAATGCTCTTCAGTCATCCCTGTTTACAAATGCATGTTTATCAATAGAAAACTATCATTATATGATACCTTGACCAACAGTTTATTTGAATTGTTCTTGTGCCTACAGTTTGTCTTGTGTTGATGAATCATGTATATATGGCGGTTTCTCCGAGACACTATTTGTAGTCCCTGGCCTACTTATTGGTTGCTATATGATTGAAGCATTGCAACAATCAACACTTGAATGCTTTTATAATGAAACTTGCTTCCATGCATTGATTTTTTATTTGAACGCTACAGGGCCATTAAATGTGACAGTGTTGAATTCATCATCATCCAGTTAATTCTCTCCAACTAGTAAAATCAAAGATATTGTAAACATGTTGATGGTAGAAGCATGGAACTCCTCAATAATGTACATTAATTACTATAACGAATGTGAACCAATACAATGTACGTACATAGAGTCTATCAAAAATGAGGCATTATCTATAATTATGACATTAATTGATCTGGTTGGAGGTTTGATCACAGCCTTGAAACTGATGGTGCCGCTCGTTGTGAATTGAGTGTGGCGCAAGAAGGTCAACAGAACCCTGGAAAGAAGTAAGGTCATATTACAATGGAAGGAAAATAGATAGGATTCAAGAAGTCTTAGTTCTGTTCATAGACTGCTATTTCTATCTAGAAGTTCAGTTTTTTCGTTCACGAGAAGTACTAGAAACTTTTACATGATCTTAATTTTAACGTCATACTTCTGATCTGATCAATGCGACAAGTTTTTTTGGTACAAGAATCATTGAATTTTTTATTCGTTTGAAAACGCACAGTTGATTACGTGGCAATAATCTCAAATTTCATAGATTATTGAAAGAAATTAAATTATATGTTCAATAAGTATTCAATGAATTGGTACTTTGAATATGAGCTGAAAATCACGAGGTAACCTAAATTCATGAAATAAAAGCAACTAAAATGCATACGGAAGCTAAAGCTCATACGCATTAGTATCACTGTGCTGTGGTCAATTTTCAATGATGAAGTTAGAATCTCTCTTTGTAAGATTAAAATCCATTTTTCGAAATGCTTCAGAAGTAGACTGCATTAGATGGTATTAATATTAGAGTTTCCTTTTTGCATACAATGTTTTTTGGGAAGCTTGAAAAAAAAGGCCTACTCATGTGAGACCTGATGATTTAACAGCCTAACCAATCAGAGAATTTATCTTGCTACGATATGTTTCTGAAGCTCATTTAGAAAATTCCCTCGGTTCTTACGGAAACCAGCATTCTGTATGAAAACAATTGAATTTTTTCTGATGAGCGACAAAATGATGGAGACAATTGATCATTTAGCCTCTTGAGGACTGAAAACTTATACAGATGTTTGGTTCTGATTACATTCTTAATTGACTTTCAACCACGCCTTATCATACTGCTATAGCTTAGAATAGGAAGCAGTCTAACATCAGGAAATCTCTCGAATTAATATTATTGTTAGCAGCTTTATCGCTAATCCGTATCGCAACGATAGTGATACTAATAATACTGAAAGAGCTCCATTACTAGCCTACTAACAGTTAATATATTGATACTGGTATACACCTACACAGTGTCAGTATCGGTATTTTGCTATCTCCATTGCTCCACTTCAATTGAGTAGAGTTTCGAAAAGTTTTATGATTTTAAGTTGATATTTTGGTTTTCATAGTAACTTTTTATGAGCTTTCGAATGAGATGACCAAAATCGAAATCAAAAATTTTTCTGCCAGCATTTTTCCTTATATTGATCGGTTTTCTGGAGAATTCTCTCTCTAAATCTATGAAGCTTCCTTTGATTTTGAGTTCTATATAGAATATTGCATAATATGCAAACACAAAGTATTAATATGATTCTTATCAATCAGATATTCCATTAAATGAGAATTTCTATAAGGAAAATAATCTTTTCTAGAATCTTGCTCATTTTGCATGTTTATTTTGTTTGTTTTCTATTTCTTGAGTGCATCTTCATATCAAATTACTAATTCGTTCTTATTTTACATATACATATTACTCATAAGTCAGAATAATGATATGATTAATACAATACTTTGGTCGTCAAGTGAGCGTGCTCATTGTTCTCGACATGAAACAACTTCAATCGAACAAGTTTTAACAACTGAACAATTCCATGACTACTAAAGACCTTCAAAGTATTGAAAAACTAATCCACTAAGCGAATTTCATCAAAAATATGTCTTCAACTAAATCATAAACGTAATAGAAGAAATACTAAAAATATCTTTTCTTTCTCGATAATATCTAAAGTAATTGATACTGACCAAACAACATTATCTCGAAACTCATTTCCGTCGAAAAAATGATAATAATCAACAAACAACAACAACGACACCTACTGATTTCGAGAAGCAAAGCAAAACAAAGTAAACCAGTAATGGTTGCTCATACTTGAAGATTTGCACTCACATCCATACGCAGACCGAAACCTCTACCCATTTTATAGAGAGAAATTGGATATATGATATATGTTGAATTTTATTAGCAATATATAGATTTTTCTTGATTAAAAATGGAACAAAAGTTAATGAAAAAGATACTTTAAGTAGAAGCTAGATTGTTTGCGTTATGATGAACTGATATTAGTAGTTTGATGCCTAAATATAAATGATAACCAAGTCATATGTTCCGTAATATACGCCATCTATATAGACATCAACAGGTCCATCAATTATAAGAATCCATCTGCGTTTAACTCGCCTTTCTCCTCGGGGTACCATTTCAGAATTTCCAATTACTTTATTATCTTTATCTACGAGAGACACACTCAATCCCTTTTTTGTTTTGAGAAGACCCGTGGCTCGAACACGATAGCATCCATTGAATCTTTTTGTTTTCATACATTGAAGTGTAGTATAAACTTCGCCCTTTTCAATTTCTTCGCTCGTCACGTTCAATGTGGAATCAGTGATCAAAGGTACAGCAGCAACATCACCATCGCCATCGATAGATCGGGTAACTATTTTGGATTCATCGATTTTCAGATTGAGTTGACGTGCTTCATTGATCAATTTTTGAACGAGTTCATTTTGATTATTTCGAGCATTAATATTTGATGGAATAAAAAATATTGATAAGACTACAGTAGTAAGCACGAGTTTGCAATGCAGCATTGTGTTCTAAAATCAATGACAAAAAGGTTCAAAGTATGGATTTATGATTAGATTAATTCTAACATGTGTGCTGTCTATATGAATCTGCGTTGACTCGAAACAGATGAATTGAAAACAATAAGTATAGTATTAACTTTTTACGGGCTCACATCTCTGAAAGACATATTTTCATTTGTGTCGAATATCTGTCTGATCGAACCTTTCTTTTACAATTCTTCGGACTTTGATCAGTCGAAATGTCTTTTGGAAGCGGAACTGATTTGCGAGAAAACA
This sequence comes from Rotaria sp. Silwood1, assembly GCA_905250075.1. NCBI lineage: Eukaryota > Metazoa > Rotifera > Eurotatoria > Philodinida > Philodinidae > Rotaria > Rotaria sp. Silwood1. Next base: position 6,475 of record CAJNOP010002708.1, read on the forward strand.
TAAATGAAAAAAGTTATGAGAATATGGCTTTCATGGTGGATCCCAACAAATGATAGCTTTCAAAAATATACTTATAAAATTCAGGAAAAATTAATAGTAGAAGTGGCCGAAGATGATTACAATCCAGTTATACACTTAGTGATTGAAAAAGCTATGTTATAAATTCTAAAGGATTTTAATGTCGCCTGACACAATAAGATGAGATAATATGAAGGAAGTTTAGGTTATTTTAGTGATTATTTTACAAACTTTTAGAGAGGCAATATGGATAGAGGCACGATATTCGTAGCTTTCGTATGTGACTTCATCTCGTATCAAACATATTAGCAAATATTACGAGCATGTTTGGATCCTTGTAAAATGGATGTGTACACAGCTATCGAGATAGTGTATTGCAACTAATCACTGCCAAAAAGTTGATAGTAAAAATGGTAATAAATTCCTATTCATATCCCTTTTGCAAACTAAGATCAATGATGGTACTTCATTTATAGCATATATATATATGTTGTTAACAAAAACTGATTCAAAACACACTAATTTATACTCGATAAAGAAACAAGAAATATAAGTATTAAAACTTGCCTGTTATTATTCCAATGATACGTGTAATCGAAATATGAATAATTGTGCTGAATAATCCAAGCTATTTATACGCACGGTTACTATCGAAAGTTTAGTTCTGAGCTCAATGAAGTATAACGACAACGTCATTTGTTTATGTGCGTGATATAAGCTTAGAAGTATGAAATAGTCACGACTGCATTTACCTGTATCAGGTTTTACGTTGAAAGAGAGAAAGCGGTAGTGGGATGTCAAAGCTTTTTTCTTTGTTTTATTTTCTTACTCATATCGACTCATCAAAAAAAATTGACTAGAAGTATAATCCCTCCTACTCAGAGGAGAGTAATGCGCTGAGCCGTTTTCACAACCAAATCTTTGCTCGTTAGTTCGCATTGCCGAACAAAACAAAATATTGATATAAACATATACCAGTATATCTCATAGTCCTTGATTTTAGATTCAAATTATGAATTTTGAAAATAATGCCGTGTTTATTTTAATGTTTTATTTTATTTACATGAAAAATAGAAATTTTGATCAACATATGTATGCATAATCTAGTTGACTATCTACCCAGGTCGAGAAGTACGAGCGGGTTCCGGCAGGAAAACACCGAAAATTGCCGGAACTGGGTGACAGTATTCAGGTCGGAAAATTTTCGGATTTTTTCCGGTGACTTCCGGTCAAATTCCTCCAGTTTCCTGCAGGATACGGTGAATTTTCTCGCATTTTTTCTGCAGGATCCTGCGGGATCCGGTGACCGGAATCTTCGACCTGGGTAATTGTCGAAAATGATGGTAATAAAACTATGTATGTCTAATAATAATAATAATAATAATAAAAGAAGAAGAACTTTTTAATGATGAAGATTCGAATGATTTCTATCATATTTGAATCTAAAATTAAGTCCTATGAAATATACTGATATACATAGATTCATAATTGCAGCATTCATAGGCACAAATCAATATATATATTATATCATTTAATTATTTATTTATTATTATAATTACTCAAAGTTATATTCATAGTTATGATATTCCACCTACTAACAATGGACCTGAGTGTACAAAAACTCTAATACTATTATTATTATTAATATCGCAGAAATCATTTGAATCTTCATCATTAAAAAAGAATAATATTTATCACTGGCATGTGAACGACCATTTGAAGAAAAGGAGGATTGAGGAGGATTTTCGGAAGAAAATTTTTGAAGGATAGGCTTTAGAAAAGGAGGAAGAAAGGAGGATATTATTATTTTGCTGTAAAAAGGCATTTCAGCACTTCCGATGCATTAATGTGCTTGAAGACGATAACACGAGGAATCCACTAAAAGTTACAATAGATTATACATGGATTTCTCAACACCATTCTCAAAATAAAACTGTGATATGTGTCGAGAAAGTAGCTCACTCAATTAGACAGTCATGCTGAAGAGGGCAAACTTTTATTCTGAAACAAATAATATCCAGTTATTACTTGACTCTGTTTAAATGGGTATGTGGATCTGCAGAACAGTTTATCCAATGATTCTATGGTGTTAAATTGAAAAACTAATCAAATCAACTAAACTCTTTTGCGTAAAAGTCCACATAAGCTTAACAATTTACGAAAATATTTCCTTTTGAAAAATGAAAATGCATCAACAAGATGCTTTTATCGGTAATTTATGTATATTTTTCACTTACAATGGAGGTGTTTTTATTGTAACCGAGCTAGACTTGATATTTTGACATCAAATGAAAGCTCTCACCGCCAAACTAATAAGGTTAAAATATTAGCTGCTGTTGGCGTACCCTGAGGGAGATATTCAATTTTTACGGTATTAGTAGTTGGGGTGTACAAGTATATTAGAATTATTTACATTAATTTTCTATACGCTCAACTGAGTATTTCAATAGTAGACTACAAAAATCTTTCTGAACTTTATCAATAGCATTAAGATTACATTAGTTTTGATATCTGCTAGAACTTAGGTACTATCTAACTGAAAAGAAAAAGTATTTGATTTGGTTGAAAAACGACGTGTATAATATTTGAACTTAAAGTGCATTGATGCGTCACTTGGTGGCCTATTGACCCCCATGTGAAAATTTTTGCCTTTGTAAGCTATTTTTAAGCGGCTTAAATAAGCTTACACTTCAATTAAGTGCTTTAAAGCGCTTAAATACTACGGTCTTAAGCTGCTGAAAGCGGCTTCAACTAATTAAGCCGCTTAATATAGCTTACAACGCGCTTTGAGAAGCGCTTTCCAGCGCTTATCATGAAAAGTGCTGAAAAGTACCGTAGATTTTTATTTCTTTAAGCGCTTTCCAGCACTTATCATGGAAAAAGCTGAAAAGTACTGTGAATTCTTATCCTTCTAAGCACTTTTCAGCACTTATCATGAAAAAAAGCTGAAAAGTGCTGTAAATTTTTATTCTTCTGAGTGCTTTTCAACGCTTGTCATGGACAAGGCTGAAAAGTGCTGTGAATTTTTATCCTTCTAAGCGCTTTTCAGCACTTATCATGAAAAAAGCTGAAATCCATGTGAAAATTTTTGCCTCTGTAACTGGCATCCCACTCCGCCTCTTTTCCCTCTTTTCCCTCTTTTCTTTCAAAATTCCTCTTTTTACACTCTTTTTTCAGAAAAATCCTCTTTTTCCTCTTTTCTCACGACAAAGTAGGCTGCTGGCGAAAACATCCATGAATATATTGATTAATGTTACCATATCATACAAAAATATCACATAATACAAACTGATGTGTAGATCAATCGAGTTGTATAATTATGGAGGCTAAAGTAGATGATTTTAGTGATCAACTCCAGTGATATTTTATATTCCTAATTGAGACTCAATTTTTATAACTTTCTAGAGTAGGCAAAATCACTCAATTATATTTTCGATGTGAACTCATCATTTTCTCACGATCTTGGCAAGTTTTTCTGGTTAACATCGACATGTAAAATCATAATCGTGAGCTTACTTTTCTTGACCGTTTTCTCGGCACCACAGAAGCTCGTGATGTAAATCTAACAATGGATAACTATCTCATAGCGTAACACATGCGTCAAAGTGAGAAGAAGTCTCCAGAGTGGCTAGGCCTATCCTAGAATCCTGTCAGATCCGATGGGATTTCTTCGGCAAGATAGCTTCCGACACTATGATGTCGTAAGTTGAAGATTTCTGCTTATCAGATACCGATAAAGGTTTTCATGTTGTATCCGGCAATATTTGATCCTTCAAAATTGCTGCGATCATTACAGATTCCGTGGTGCGCTGCTAGATTACCTTATGCGATTGATTTACTGTCAAAACGAAGTAACTCTTCTCCTTCCGAGTTTCTCCGTGTACAATCACATTTTGGACGATCGTATATCTCCAAACCGTACATGGAGAAATATGATCTTATACGAAGAAACACAGAGTAAAATGAAAGCCGTATACGAGCTTTGTTTGTCCATAAACGATCATATTTCTGCGCATAGGATCACGGAGTTATACAATCGTAATACTGGATAATGTAAAACGCCGCATTTCTCCGATTACAAGCGTGTTTGCTTGACATAGGTTAATATTGACAACGATTTGATGATACTTGGAAGAAATCAGATATGATGGAATGCGATAGCGACAAACAGGGGCGCCTCGATGACCAAAAAGCAGGGAATCATATAATCTACCCAATACAAATAAGTCCTTTTCTACAGAACGCAGAAATATCACCATATTTCACTGGGAAAAATCAAGCGTTTTCGATAGCACGGGGCCAAACAATTTTTCAAAACCTCGCTGTCTGGATACCATTGCAACCAATGTAATAATTTACGCTGGGAAACGGAAAAGTGAAACTGACTTGAGAAAAACGATCAAAATCATGGAAGAATTGCTGGAAATTGCAAAAAACGAAAAAAATGCCTTTCTCACATGTGCAGTCATCTGACAAAAACGAACAAAAAGCAAAAAAGACATTTTATGAATTCTGATCGTTTCTATTTCTGTGTGCCTACTTAGTCAGATAGAGTAATATTATAGTCAGATAATACGCAAATGGAATAGACTATTTTTCTAATGTTTTCCCGTTTTCTAATGCATACATAACCAATTGCACAAACATCTCTATGAACAAGTGGAAGTTTCGTTTCTTTTTTACTTTTTTCAAGTCATATTCAATCTGTATTGATAACGTACGAGTTTTATTGGATTTATACTACTATTGTGCCGATGGGTTTTAGTTTTCTTCGGACAAAAACTGTATGCCGCTTTTTCTCCTCTTTTTTCCAAGAATGCTGTGCCTCTTTTTTCCTCTTTTTTTACAAAGTGTTGGTGGGATGCGAGCTCTGTAAGCTACTTTGAAGCGGTTTAAATAAGCTTACACTTCAATCAAGTGCTTTAAAGCGCTTAAACATTACGGTCTTAAGCTACTGCCAGCGGCTTCAACCAATTAAGCCGCTTAATATCGCTTACAATGCGCTTTGATAAGCACTTTCCAGCGCTCATCATGAAAAGTGCTGTAAATTTTTATGCTTTTAAGCGCTTTGTGGCGCTTATCATGAGAAATGCTGAAAAGTACTGTAGTCTTTTATTCCTTTATGCGCTTTCCAGCACTTTTCATGAAAAGCGTTGAAAACTACTGTAAACTTTTATCTTTGGAAACTTGAAAATGCTGTTATCTTTCATATGTTAAAACGCACCCATGTGCAAATTTTTGGCTTTGTAAGCTATTTCTCACCAGCTTAAAAAGCTAACCCTGCAGTAAGCTACTGTAAAGCGCCGAAGTACATCCATTTCAAACTTCTGAAAATTACTTCGCTAAGAAAAGCCGCTTCCCAGTCAGACAAAAATTTTGAAAAACGCGTTTAAACGCACAATCGGGGACCGCGATTGTAAGCCATTAACGGTCATTAAAAAAACGCACGAAAACGCGTTTATTGGCGTTTTCTGTAACTTTCTGGGCGTCAAAGCGGCGAAAATTCCAGCTTTTGAGCGTTAAAACGCACTATTATTCTAGAACTTAAAAACAATACGTTTTAACGCTCAAAAACTGGAATTTTCGCCGTTTTGACGCCCAGAAAGTTACAAAACACGCCAATAAACGCGTTTCCATGCGTTTTTTTTAGTGAGCGTTAATGGATCACAGTCGCGGTTCCCGATTGTGCGTTTAAACGCGTTTTTCAAAATTTTTGTTTGACTGGGTTGACGTAGCTTATAAAACGATTTTTCAAACATTCTAAGCTCTTATCATGAAAATCGCTGATAAGTACTGTGACCTTTGTTACTTCTAAGAACTTTACACCACTTTACATGAAAATCGCTGAAAGCCCATCTCGTCAATTTTTCATCAAAACCGCCGGTTACCGGCAGCTCATAGGAAAATCGCCGGTTTGAAGCGGTTTCTGTTTGTTTATCAATTTTTTAATAATTTTTCTTCTAAATTAATATTTTTAGTCTTAAAAGAATCGGTTGCAACTCGAAAAAGTCTAGATAATTATGCAACAGTAAAATTCTGTCAGATGGAGCCATTGTTTTTTGTATTGGTTAAGTTATCTGACGAATAACTATTTTTATGGTGCCATCTTTCATAAAAATCTAAACTCGAAAACTAGGCGAATATAGTAGATGTGACTGGTACTGGCGCCTTCAGCGCGTTTGCATATGTAAGGGGCGACGATTTCAACATAATTCTAACGGTTTTGTAAGAGTTTAAAAATATTCACCCTTTGTGATGTGAGAAAACGTTTAGCTGTCGAACCGCGGTTAACCGGACGGTCAAGCTCCCCGTTAACTTGATGGTTAACCGCAGTTAACCGTCAGTTTTCGAGCGCTTTGAGCGACATGGGAGTGCTTCATTTTTTCTTATATTTAAGCGCTTGGCATAATTTACATTAAAAAGTATTGAGAAAGGTCAGTGACTCATTCAGAAGGCCAGTTAGAGCAAGCATTGATTGCCAATTTACCTTACTTTTCGAAATATTTTTTTTTGTTTTTTCTAATTAGAAAATGTTCACAAAATGAGTCGATATCACTGTTAGTGGAATTCGAAACACTTGTTTTTTTGATCAGGATCAGCCTTTTTCAACCTCCTACGTATACCACTGCGGTCTTGTCGTTTTCTCAAATTTGAGTCCTACAAATCGTTATAATATTTGATTGCGCGTGCTGTAGTTAAGAACATTTATAGTCAAGGTAAACTTTGGAGTAACATCTGCTTCAGATTTCACTGGATGCTTGCAGATCAACACTCTAACATGGAGCATATCACTTGCTCTAACTTAACTTAGCCATAATGTTTACCAGTGGCGAAGAATTCGTTATTATTCACTATCAAAGCGATTCGAAGATGCCAGCTCTTCCAATATGCCAGCAAAAATTTAGAATTTTTAGTTTTTTGTGAATACTTTTCCATTTTCTCATTGTTTTTTACTTTTGAGACTTTTTCCTATTTCAAGCCTTTTTCAGTCTGAATGAAATTGAAATATAACTATTTATTACGTGCACACTCGATGGTGTCGGTAGATTTTTCGATTTTTCCAATGAAATAAGAGCTGATTTAAGAAGTGTTGGGGGTGATTGTCTTCCATGTAAAAGTTTATTCTCAGTTTCTTCTAGTAGAAGAAGCTTAAAAATGAGCTTTTACTATCTTTTATGAGCTTCAAAACACGTTCTATGATCATGATCGCCCCTAATCTCCATTCAATTGCCGCACAAGCTAAAAACCCTAGATCCGCCATCGAGAGAAATTCCAATTTGTTAACTGGTTTCTGGCCCCTTTTTTTAACTTTTAAACTCTTTTTCAGTTTGTTGCAATTTTTTTCTTTTATGTCAGCTTTTTAAAATTTGCGAACGTATGTTTTTTTACTCCTTTTTCCGTGAAGTTTGCTCAGGATTTTTCTGATAAAGAATCATTCCGAACTAAATAACTTTCTTGAGTTCTTCCTACGAATCGAACTGTATATTTATCTATACTATTTTTGTCAATTACTTGTATCTTATAGTACATTTTAAGACAATGTATATCAATCAGTAGAAACAGTAAGAGAATTTATTGGAACAAAAAAGATAACATCGATTCGTTCGTAAAAAACAGTGTCCAGTTTTCCGATTTTCAACAAAATGTCTGAGGTCTTTTTGCTTTTGGAAATAAAAATTCCGATTTTAACTTTTCCATTTGGAATCTCTGCCGCTATTGCATATTAAGTCACTCAATACAGCGTTGCTATTGGTTCATATTTGTGCCATTGTTCGGTGCGATACTTTACGAATACACGACCATAGAACAGAACAAAACAGAACGAAAGAATAATTCAACAGTCGTTTAATATAATGATAATGTAGTGATCATTTGAAAAAGAAATCTAAGGAACTGACGATACGCCAAATAGTAATTTTATTATTAATCCCTAACATGTATGTACAGAAGATAAGTCTTGTTTATTTATTTTTTGTTAAGTGATTTATAAAACAGCCTTGACCCATTGAATTCCTGATCTACGTCTTGAAAAGTAGTGAAGAGTAATAGATATCTTTTGTTACATGCAAGTATTTGTGAGTCGTATTTTCAAGTATTTTTCTGAGGACCCAATTTCTTGCTACATAAATTTGAAATATTACGTCTCTTTCATTAATTCGCTTACATTGTTTTACATAGCTTTTCTGAATTTAGTTCTTCATATTTTTTTTTATTGATATGGTGAAAATTTTTAATTAAAAAGAGTGATTGACATCATTTTTATCACTTTATTTTACAACATTTCGCTGGTACCTAACAATATCATCAGTCATAAAAGGAAGAAATAGATAGCAAACAAAAGAAAGTTAAAAATGAATATTACAAGACAACAAGATTAAAATAGAAATTATATTCATTTAATGCTTCCTTGTAACTTTTCATTGGTTTGTTTATTTATTTCTTCCTTTTATGACTGATGATGTGGTGAGTTAATAATGAAACATCTTAATAAAATTGACTGCAGTAGTGTCAACTATTCTCTTATTTTTATTAGTCTTTCTTTTTTTTTATTTTTGTAGAGAAATTCTTCCGTTTATCTTTTTTATAACTAAACATTTATTCTTTTTCCAAATAGTGACATTGAATGTTTAAGTACGCGGCGAAATAGAATAGTCTTGATAAGAGGTTTGTTCACAATAAGCTAAAGTTTTTTTTTGATATAAAACAGTGACTGTGAGTGCCTTGCATTTTATTCTACATCCTAGTATAGCGTCAGTTTAGATTAATTTCTGCAGAAAGTGTTGAGAACGAAACTTACTAGTTAAGGATACTATAACAGTAAAGTGAAGTATTTTAGGTGAATTAATTACTGTCGAACATGAGACTAGGCGTTTAATGGTTAGGCACTACTTTATGTTTAGATATTGAGTCGTAAATAGATCTTGTACCACTTACGAGCTAATATTTATTGTTGATCCTATTCTATTGCCATGATTTAGTGTCTATATGTAGAGGACTTCTAAAATAATATGATATCCAAATGAGTTCGACTCGTTCCCAATAATTATTCGAGATAATATCTTTATACTCGCATCCCTCTGCGCAAATAATTTTTGAGAAAAAAACATTTTTGAATTTCGAACCGTAACTCTGTAGCTACGGTTCGAAATTCAAAAATGTTTTTTTTTTCAAAAATTACTTACGCAGAAGGATACGAGTATAAAGATATTATCTCGAATAATTATTGGGGACTAGTCGAACTCATTTGAATATCATATTCTTTTAGAAGTCCCCTACATATAGACACTAAATTATAGCAATAGAATGGGATCAACAATGAATATTAGCTCGTTGAAACTCGGCGCTTATAAGCGCTTAAATATGTAATTATAAGCACTTTTCAGCTGCTTAAAATGTGCGCTTTTAAGCCCTTAAACTGCTTAGAATTTCAGCGCTTGAAAGCGCTTAAACTTTCAAGGGTAAGCGCTTGAAAGCGCTGAATTATACATATTTAAGCGACTTTCAGCGACTTAAAATGTGCGCTTTTCAGCGCTTTAAAGCCAAAAATTTAAGCTAATTTAAGCGCGCTTTTCTGCTTAAATTTTCACATGGGAAGTATATTAGAATTATTTACATTAATTTTCTATACGCTCAACTGAGTATTTCAATAGTAGACTACAAAAATCTTTCTGAACTTTATCAAT
>CAJNOP010002709.1:0-11200 GCA_905250075.1 Rotaria sp. Silwood1
TAAGTCGAAACTTTCACTTATTCGTCCTAAAATGATTTTCTTAAATTGTTTGATGATAGGTAAATTATTAGTATATTTTTTAACAATATCTAATCAATTTTATCTAAGTAAACGGTAAATCATTTACTCTCTAAAAGAATATCTTCGATTTCTTTAAAGTTTACAGTCATAGAACCTAACATATCATGGACCGAATTCCATCTAGTTTCACAGTATTGCTTTATAGACAAATATAAAAAAATGATTCAATGCACAACGTTTAAAATGACTAACAAGTTCAGCAGCTGCTGAACAAATAGATGAACGTTTGGATATTGTTCAATAAATGTTGGATAACGAGATTCAAACAATGATCTAAAAAAAGAAACACAGTTTTTAAATTATTAAACTATTTTTTTTTATTTTAGATCATGTTCTAGGAAATCAAAACACTCATTCTTCTGTTAGGTTTTTTAAAATGAAAGAAACCCTTTGTTCAAACGTTGACTTCCATTGTTGAAATAACACTCGTTTACCATTAGAAAAAAATGTTGTTTAACCTATTAAAATTTACTTACAAATGCATCTTAAATGAATTCCTTCCTTTAAATCAGAAATGAACTTTGAAGCATTTTCAGTTAAATATACAATATATGTAACATCTGGATCTATTTGAAATAATCTCAAGGCCATTTTATTCGTTTAAATTGTACTTTCACAACTTTTGGTTCCTGAGAATGAAATTCATTTTAACATATATGTAACAAGATTATCACCTTTTGTATAATAAATATTTTCAGTTAACTAACTATCACCAGTATTGTTACTTTTTCAATAATCGGTACTGATAACAACTAATTTTACCTGTTCTTATTCTTGATTTACTATTTCATTCATCTTCGAACATTATTCATTGGTAATTTATTTAATAGTACTTGACATATTATATTAGTGCAATCAGGAGGCAATGCTTCAACTGATGGTTTATACTTGGTTTACTGATCCATAGTTTTAACCTATATCAATTAACGTTTGACACAATTGTTTGAAGTCATCACTATGAACCGAATTAAAAGAGCGGATATCAAATACACAACATTGCGAACATGCAATGATTATCGTTCTTTTATCATCAAGTGATACACCACAGCTTCTTTTAGTATAATTTTCAATTAGTTTCATAAGTTTTGTTACATTACTTTTCTTTGCGCAAATCTTTATATAAACATTAAGTGATTTTGTTTCATTTTGACATTATATAACAATATTTGTTAAGAAATTATACATTGAACAAACGTTTCATACACATCACTCGAATGTTTTATTTGAAGCCAATTCGACTAGAATTCTCCGGTTGAAACTGCTCAGAGTTCCTTAGTTGTACACAATCTACCTCGTTTAATATCTGATATGATTTCTTTTTTTCCTCTCTTGGAATTTATGTTTCAATGATTTGTTCAACATATTAACAAACAAGGCATCGATTGTAGTCACAATATTATTGATTCAAGCAAAACAGTAAAAGACGATGAACAACTAATAAACTGATATTACTTTCGATCGAGTTACGAATTGTATACCCAGTGCAATAGCTTTTTTCTATTGATCCGTTTGAGTAATGGCCTTCATAAGATGTCGCTCAAAACTCGCCATTCTTTTATAATCCTGTGAGGATGATCGAAAAACCTAATAATAAAACACATTTGCCATGACTTTATTGATTTTCTTACACTGATCGTATTCTACCGTACTCGTTTCTTACTCTTATTGTACCCTCACTCTACCCTAACTCGCATATCTCTACTTATGATAAATCTATCTGATATTATTTGAACTTGAATTGCATTTTCATCGATGAAAAACGTATATACATTTTAATGTAACTATTGAATTATAAGAGAATCGTGTTCTTAGGCAAATGAAAAATTAAAGTAATATTTCTAAAAAGTACATGCGTTTGAAAAACATGTAAATCATATATCCAGAATATTTTCACGCACGATATTCACATAGAAGCGAAGTATCTTTATTTTTATATTTGTTTTTGTTCAAATTCAGCGAAAACAGCATTATGATCAGTGACCCCTTGAGTATCAATAATCGAGCATTTTGTTAATATCCATTGATCGTCATTCCTAGGACGTAAATAAATATAATCAATACGAGTTCCATACGAACATGTTGATACTTGTTCATTTTTTAATGTTGGATTTATTAATCTAAAAGCGTCTTCATATTTCCATTTATGTCTTATTAAACTTGTCAAATCAAAACGTGGTTCTTCCCATTGAGATTGTCTTCGAATTTCAACAACTTTATCTCGATAGTAACCATCAGAATAATCTTCTCTTGTTAAGGCATTCATATCACCCATTAAAATATCAATGTTTTGTTGATATGGATTAAATTCTTCTATTTGATGTAATCGATCATCTTCATTTAAATGATCTAAATGTGTTACAGCAAATATTCGATTAGTAAGAAATAGATGATCACCATCTAAACTACATTGCAGTAAAGATCTTCTGCCACCTGGGCATGAAAAACTTAATATTTGAGTTGAATAAGATTTGATGGGATGACGAGATGCAATACCATTACAAAAAAGATCTTTGTTATTTTGTCCACAAATAAAATAAGGTAAAGACAACAGCGTACAAAATTTCTGCCATTTATCATCATTTTGTATTTCTTGCACAGCAATCAAATCTAGATGAAGTGGTTCAAAAATCGACACCAAATCAGATATATTACTATCAAACTTTGAGTTACGAAAAGAATGAACATTGATTGTAGCAAATCGAAATGTCGACATTTTAAATGCCAACAAAACAACGTGCCTCCTTCTAACACGGCTTGAGTTTTTTTTTCTTGCTTGTTGTTATGTGCGTTGTGACTAATGTTTATTGGTTACTGGATAGATGAATGGCAACTATTTTTTTTGTCTCTTTCTTTCTTATTTGAAATGATTCTGTATACTTCGTGGAGAGTGCCTTATAAAAAAACGAGAGTCTTCGTATTTTCTCAATATATCCTTTAGTTTGTATACACTTTGACTAAATGTTTTTTTTGTATTACAATACACTGAGCATTTAATTCTGTAGGAAAACATATACTATGAATGTCTCGTAAGTGAAAATTAAAGAGTTATTCCAGTAATATAGTACGAGTAGGTAACATCTGCCGCTTTGAAGGACAAAATATTGTTCTTTGATATGTATATATTCTCACAGCTAGTTATATAGACAAATTTGGTTCTATTTTACTATTCGTTTTGAAGAGCTTCACAATTTATATATTATTAGTACGTTTTAGAGATTTGAGAAAGACACTTTATTGCGTAAAGTTAGCGTTCAATAATCGTCACTTATTGTTCAAATTTTAAACAACGCTAGGTTTTTTTAGTTCAAATAAATAACGATTATTTAGCTGCCACATGTGTCAAACGTACAAAGTATCCCATCACCCGTACCGATAGCGTAAAGATGTACACGGACAACTATCCAAAATTGATAATCTGTAAGAACAAGCGAATTGTATTGAAAAGCAAGATGTAGCAAAACTACTAAGCAGGAAAATGTGAGTTATTTTTACAAAAATAAATTTTTGTAAGGTGTTATCGTAAATTCTTATTTTCATATAAAATTCTTTATCATAGAAATAAATTAGTCATTCACCAGAATATATTGATATGCCTAATAAAAAGAAATCTACATTATTTGATAAATTACAAGAAACATACATTTCGTCATAAAATATGATCTTGAACGAAGTCCTATCAAGATCTTCCGCATTTATGTGAATTTGAATTGAACAGTTCTATGTGCTAGATGCAGATCATGCAAAAAATTCTGGAACACCTAAGAATTATTTCCAAAAGTTTCATATTACACTCGACTTAAACTTTAGATAACAGGTTAGTATAGTAATTCATTAAGGTTTCATATTATGCTATACAGACAAATAACGTCTTGTTTTAGTATAAAGCAAGGAAAGAAAACAAAAAATATCCAGGTGCAAGAAGTCCTGAAACATACATTAAAAACATTTTTCTTTAAATTTTTTTCGATACATTATAACATGCATTATCATGTTGATAAAAATAGCCATTTTCCATTTGATACAGTTGTAATGTAGGAATGAAGTTATTTTCTCAAACGTCACAATAAACATCACTATTGGTATTCTCACTGTTAATCCGAAAACAACCAGTTCCTTTGGAAATAATACAGCCTCAAAATCCAACACGAACACCATCTCCCGTTTCAGGGGGTTGCATGTCACCTTTTTTCCATCGTTCATCTTTTGTTGCTCATGTTTTAGTTTCATTTTTACATTTTATTCCGTACAATATTGGTTCGTCGCTGAAAACTACATTTATTAATAGTCCTATTAGAATATTCTAAACACAAATCAAATCTAGTTTTTTTTTTATCATTGTTCAGAAATGGCTTTAATTTTTTTAATTCTGTAGACATAAACACATTGATGAAGGCAATTAATAACTGCTCGTTTAGAAACTGGACTTTCTAGCGAATTATTTAAGTTGAGTCGGTATAAGTATTATACAAAAAACACGATATTATTAAAGTGCATGGGCTTGTCTTGTCTCTATACTATAGATTACCTACCAAGTACAGAAATATTCATGAGAATAAATAAAAACAAGTTTATCTGACAAGAAACGAAACAAAAACCGCTCAGAAAAAACAACATCTGTGGACAACGAAAGGAATAATCAGAAATAACAGAAGACTGAAGAGGAAAATTAACGACTGAAAAAAAACAACAACATAAACTTTCTTCCTCTGGAGTTTTTTTTGTTTTTTCCATTTTTTTTAATATTAAAATAAGAAGTCTTGTATCTGTATAGCATAATATACAACCTTAATTAATAACTATACCAACCACCTATATTAAATTTAATTTGAATATAATATAAAATTTTGGACAACAATTGTTTGGCGTCCCAGAATCTTTTGCGAGGCATGTATTTGACAAATGTTGAAGTCGACAGCCGTATCAAGATGAACAATACATAACTATCGCTGTATATATTACATTCTTTTCTGAAAATACCAAATGTTGATGAAGCTTTAAAAAAAGAAATTCACTGAATCAAACTTTTTTTTTATATAGAGTGAGATTTGATATGCATAACAAAGAGGATAAACAAAGACAGCTTTTAGATAAGAAAATTCTCTTATTCGAACTTGAAAAAGAGAAACGGTCTGCTGACTTATTTTAGCTGCTAAACATGATGACAGTTCTCGTTGTATTGGTGATGATGGAAGTCTGCTTTTTACAGCTTTAGTTGATGTCATTGATGCTTCACTATTATTGTATCTTTTAATACGGTATTTTCAGTACGTGAAAGATTATGAATGTTGTTAGTCAAGTTTTATATAAAAAAATACCTTTATTTTTACCTAATCAGTCTTTTCTAATCGAAAGACTTGCCATGGAATAATATGCAGAAAAAGTCTGATCCTTATACTAGCCGTTAAGTAATTGGGTAACCCGTATTATAATCATCGAATTAAATGGCACCTATCTCTGCTTATTATTATTATTACTATTAACTAAGTAACGCTCTTCTGGATTTATGTTAATGAAGTACCATTCAAAAGATAACCGAGTTCAAATCAAACGACTTTCACTAGAACCATCTTTGTAGAAGAAGTTCGGCTTAAATAAAAATGGGATGAGATAGAACTTTCTCAAATCTCTGAAACCATTTTTTATTTGGCATAGTTTTTTAAGTTATCTAGGAACCTTTGATGATTTAGTAATAAATGAATAAAACTATAAAAAGTTCAGTGTCTTCGCTGAAACTATAAATAGTCCCTTACGACGCTTTTTATTAAAGACAACACACCTGAAACTTTAGGTTCCCTGGTGGTATGCAGTGAAGAAAATTTTCATGCTTTGTTTTATCTTCAGAAAGTTTCTAGATAGTCAATTTTATATCACGCTGACAAAAAAAAGAAGAAGAGAACAACAAAGAGAGATGAGATGCAGAGAAGGAAAGAAAAAAAAACAACGTGGAGTGAGGAGTGTGATCCGAATTTAGCAAAGACAAGAACGAGAGAAAAGAAAAATACATATATACATACGTATTACTTGTCTCTTTAAAACGTTGTATCTCCATCATCACTGTATTTTTCTTTTTCTCTCTCTTCACACTGTATTTATTACTTCACACTACTGCTCTTTGCTTTTTTTTTAATTTCTTTTTCTTGTTTTCTGTACTGCTTCTCCTCTTATTTTATTTTAATTCAGTTCAATATTAGTACCTATGATCCTAAAGCGAAACTGCTCCTTAAGGACCAACATGGTCATAGGGTTAAAGTATGATAATAATGAAAAACAAATCATAGACACGTTTTCCTTCGTTATCATTTTTTCTGTCAATGAACTCATAAAGAAATTTCAGATCAATGGCAATTGATATATTTCCATTACATACGAAAAATTGTTGACATCAATAGTTTTAAAATTAATGTTCTTTCTAATAGTTGTGATGTATTTTGTCTACTGTTCATCATCAATTGTGTTTATATATATTTTGATACTGTGAGCTTTTGCCTATCTGTATACACACTGAGGTGAGTTGCAATATCATCTATATCGTCTTCCGTAAAATATGGTTTCAAAATGTTAAATTCTAAAGCTGTCTCTAAGGCTTTTGGTGGCAGACTATTTCGTAGTTTTGTGTCAATTCGTTGTAGTATATTAAAAGTTCGTTCAAATTCGTTAGATTCATTTGGTGAAATCATTAAAATTTGATATAATTTAGACCATTCAAATATCAAATATTGAGGTGTATTTTGTGCATAGTACTTTGTAAGATCTACTAAATGGATTATCGATATGTTGACGATGAAACCATACTTTTGACATAGTTATATTATCTTCTATTTTTTCAATGTATTTTTCTTCGAAAGAAAATAACCGGCTGTGAAAAAAAATCGGACGAAGAACTTCACTTTTATATGAACTATCTGTCATACAGTAAGAACCAAGAAAAATTCAGAGGAAGCAAAGCAATCTACTTCTCCTTCCTAATCGTATGACAGTTTTAAAGTTAGTTAATAAATAATTTCAATTCATAATACATCAATTTCAAACGTTAGCAAGTGTCGTAGAGAATTATAATAATCAAATCTATAATTGATCTTCTAATCATATTAAGAGTCGTTTTAAATCTGATTGATAAATAGTATTCATATATATAACAAAAAAAAAAGCATCAAACAAATAAATATATCTCAAGAGTAACTGAGCATAAATTAATTTCACACGATGTAACAGTCTTATTCTTCTTGATATTATTCGATGAACAATATTGTCAATTATTTTTCAAACTCAATAGAAAATTTAGTTTGATATTTTTTCAATGAATTTTGAAACTCTCTGATTTATTAACAACATCATTGTTTCATCTGTCTAATTGTTATCTAATGTTCTACCCAACGAAGAGTTACAGAACTCAATAGCATATGAAAAAAGTAACAAATAGCTATATGTTGTATATCACTACTTGAATTAAATTTTATGCAATGACAATATTAAAAACTGCCTTTTCAAATAGTTTTATTTTCTTATCTTAAATATTTACATATGAAATATGTCACACTTGACATATGAACTTCAGCTAAGATTGGAATGTGCGAATACATAGAGAAAAATTTTCTTAGAACAATATTTATAATAGGGATAAAGCTTTACAAGTCAGATGAACTGATTGATTTAGACAAAAGTTCAATAATTGAAGTCAAATAAAACTTCCTAAAAAATATTTTAAACTTTTCTTGGGCTATTTTTACTGATGTATCAAAAAGTTTGTTCGAACATTCATTAAGAATAAATGTGCATCCTATAGCATCGATTATAGTGTGTTTAGACAACAAATTTAGCCTTCTATTTGATTACTGCTTATGACAATTTTTCTTATAGTTTCATATTATAATTATAAAACAAGAATGTGATGCTATACACTTTTGCTTTAAAAACTGCTACAACACACGCTACTCGTATATAAATAAATACAATTAAAAAGTTTTTTCATTTCATTAATTATTCAATGTCATCATTTTTCCAATCTCAAAAATAAAAGTAAAAAAATGAATACTCGTTGTAAAGAAAAAGAATATGTGCACACTGTACAAAAAATATTTATTTTTTCAATGTATTTTTTGCAAAAGTATAATGTTAGCATGCCCTCATTATCAAACAAACAAATTAGTACAAGATTATTACTCATAGTAGAGAAAAAAATACTTGCACATTGTGCTGATAAAATATTTATTTTTCAGTGAGCTCTAACTGATCATTCAATGTTAGCATGTTGTCATTGTTAGATGTATGTTTTTGTTTTCAAATATATGTTACGAATTAAAAAATATTGTTGATTAGTAACCTTGGCTTAAATTGTGTCTTTTTGTATCAATCGAAAAAAGAAAAGGAATAATGAGAGAAAAGTAATGAGGCATAACATCAACATCGATACACGTAACGGCAGCTCAGTCTTTTCACTCAAGTAAGTATATTTGTTTACCTAAAACTTCAAGGTAAGCTCTTCTATTGATAAAACATCGTTTTATTATTCTCATTGTGTTGTTATTTATCCATTGCATATCTGTGTGTTTGTTTACACCAACCAGTTGTATAAAAACAAGCAAATTATAAGGACAAAATACATATTTCAATAGCAGTTCTAAAATGGCTAGTAGTACGAATATGAATCCTGCAAATGTGCTCAACACGGACAATACTCTTAAAACTGTCAATGATAAAAAGAAAAACGAAGATGAACAAGTAAAAAAGAATGCTGTTTTCATTACTAATGACAATACGACGAAACAAGCATCAACATCTTTGAATGATTTCTCTATAGTGAAAGATAACTCGAAAAATCTCACCAGTTTTCAATGGAAAAAAGCGGAATACTTCTTCAATGTCAATCTCGGTATGTTGTTTTTTGTCAACAAAGTATTAATAATTGAAGAGTACTTTTAATCACCGATTTGATAAAAAATATTCGAAAATATTGTATATAATTATAGAGATTTTTATTTTACAAATTTATTTTAGACAATGAAAACAAGAAGTTTATAACTTGGAATGATGTTGAGCATTATTTATTGGTAAGAAATAAGAAAAAAAAACTTCTAATAATTATGTTGTTTTCGTTCGTAGTTTCATGTCATCGCTGCAGAAAAACAAGGAGCAGACGCCGGTGAATTAGAAGCACGACTAAGTCGAACTGCACGAGCTCTTTGGGAACACATTCATGATCAATTTCTGTTGTCCGATGGAAAAAGGGACCGATTAACTTTAGATCAGTTTCTTGATACATGGGCTAGTCTCATTGATCATATTGTGAAACATGGTGAATTACCAGATTTAGTTCAGAATTTAGTTAATGTTGGATTCGAGTTATATTCAACAAAGACTAATGACAATAAATCACCTACAATTCTAGCATCTGCTTTTGAGCAGCTCTTTCAAAGAATGAATCTCGGTCGTCCTTATGCTCTGATGGCATATAAATTTCTTACTGAAGTATGGATTATTTATTTTAATCATTTCTCACTTTGTTTATTATTGTACATTTTCTTCGTAGAACGGTACTAAACCATTAGATGCTGATAAAATTAATTCAATTGTACGAGCAGTGATTACATCCTCCGATGATGGACATGATTCACACTTTCTTCTGCCTGGATTCTTCAAGATAATAAGAAATAAAACTAATGAAAGAGACGACATAATCCGTTCGCCACAACTAGGTCAAGGTAAACCATGCGAAAGTTACTTCTATTTACACATTTTTTAAATACGAAAAGAATATGGGCCAGGCTTTTGGTTTTCTTCATTACGTACTCTATAGTTCTAATAAAGAAAGTCCTTTCGAACTAAAAACATTCAGTACAGTATGAAGTAACAAAGAGTATATTTGAGAGATATGCACAAGTTAACAGAATAAGAACTGTTCTACTACATATCCACCTTGAGTATAAAAGAAATAGAGCACGTTAAAAAAGTGGTAACAAAATAGCAAGCTCAAAAGCCGATAAATTTTCTGTACAATACTTTTCCGAACTTAAGAAATCCTCTTTTCCAAAAAATATCATTTCTAAAATTTTTAACTTTTCACACATGTCATGAATAAATGATCGTTCGATGTAAAATAAAATTTCAAGAAGTAAACTCGTTAGTAAAAATAATATTTCGAATTTATTTTTCTTTTGATTATGATCGATCAGACAGCACTGAAAAACAGGCACCATCACCTACCTCTCCACCTTTTCAACCTCAACAGCCATTCTCTGAATCACAACTACCTATTCGACCACAACAGCAAGGTGGACAACAACGACCAGACGGACCACAACAACCTATTCGGTCACAACAATCAACTGAACCACAACAATCAGGAATACTACAACAACCAGGCGCGCCACAGCAGCCTGTTCGAGAACAACAACCAGGCAGCGTACAACAAATAGGCGTACCACAACAACCAGGCGGGCTGAAACAATCGAACATCCCACAACACGAACGTGGGCTACAACGGCCAAGCGGACCAGAACAACTAATTCGACCACAACAACCAAGGCGGCCACCACAACACCAGGACGCTGTAATTCGAACAATGGATAATGATATTCGTCGTATTTTACAATATTATCATATAGACGACACCGATCTCGTTGAAATAAATGATGGGCCAGTACATCGTTTACTTCTAGTTCATCCCGAACGACCTTTACCTTCTTACATTCAACAAGACGAAAACTTACTTCAACAGTTACAACATCAAGAACAATTTCAACCAGAAGAACCAGAGAAAGTCGTTACCCCAACAGAACCCGAGTCGATAGTCCAATCGGAACAATCAAAGAAAGTAGTTAAACCAGAAGAATCAACGCCGATAGTTAGACCAGAAGAACCCAAGCCAGTGGTCAAATCAGAAGAATCCAAGTCGGTACTAAAACCACAAGAACCAGAGAAAGTAGTTAAACCAGAAGAATCCAAGCCAGTAGTTAAACTCGAAGAATCCAAACCAGTAGGCAAATCAGAAGAATCAAAGCCGATAGCGAAGCCAGAAGAACCAGAACTGGTAGTTAAATCAGAAGGATCAGAGAAATTAGTTAAATCAGAAGCACCAAAACTGGTAGTTAAATCAGAAGAATCACAGAAATTAATTAAACCA
>CAJNOP010002710.1:2994-16169 GCA_905250075.1 Rotaria sp. Silwood1
AAAAACAAATTGTTTTATGAGCTTGTTCTTAAATATTTTCTGTACTATTATTTATTTCTTCCATATATGTATCAGTAGTAGCATTTGCAAACAATACAGTTTTTTCAGCAAAATTGTCAACATTATGATAAAATAAGCCTTTCAAGTATTTTCATTGATAGATATTTCTTTTTACTATTAAGTTTATTACTATTTTTTTCATTCGCTATTTTTGCTTTGTCATTTTTTCGTTTGCCATTTTTTTCTAGCTCTTTTCTTTTCGCCTTTCTGTCGTTCGCTATTCTTTCTTTCGCTCATTTTAATGCAAAAGCATAAAAAGTTGGAGCCTCACTCTCATAAGTTGCTCGACGTAGACTACAAGGTGGAGACAGTGGTAAAGATCATCAAATGTTGCTCTTTCTGACACAGGTAGTAACAAATATGGAATAAACCGAAACCTTGTCTCCGTTTTACTTCTCTGGGGACTAGCTGTTCTGTAGTTGAAAGCCTTTTCACTTATATGAGACAATGATTGATATAATTTCATACTTGAACAACGATGACTGGTGTTCCACTCTCCAAGTAGTTGCAGAGTGCACGTAGCGTTGTAAAATTGCCATCAAGAAGTAATACAACTATTGGGATAGCTTGGTTCCAATTACTAGACGAATGAGATAAATATGTTGACCCCTTCAATTGGCTACTCAGTTCTACTTCGAGCTCGTGACGCTTTTTCACAATATCATCGAAGCCACTTGAATTATGATCGAAGAGAAGAAAATGAGTGTGATTCGGTTCTATCTTGTAATTGTAATTGCCTAGATTGTTTTCGTGGATTGGGATGGAAGATGGTTCGTCTGACGCCTGAAAAAAATGAAAATATTTGTATTCAAATAGAAACAGATTTTCCTCCCTTATTTAATTATAATTACCAGAGGCAGCGAAGGTGAAGACTCTTGCCCTTTGCGGCTTATTCTAGCATACGCCGTCTCAGGATAATAGACTTCGTCCCTGTTCCCTGTTGACTGCGTCCATTCTTCTTTGATCTTTTTTAGTGGACATTGATCTAATGAAAAATGCAAAATATTGTGTCGAAAATGACGAATTACATTAATGTTGATGTTAAAGATACCTTTTGACCATGGCCACCTGCAGAAGGCGATGCAAGGAATATTGTCTTCAGAAGCATGAGTGCATAGTGCTTCTCCTACTAGGCGATTCATATCATGATTTATGCCATTCGTCGTAATCCATGCATCTAAATGTTGACAGATATGAATACTGGAAATATGAAACTTAATATAATTGAATACTTGTTATCTTTGCTGTTTCAACTAAACCACGTCGAATAGCATGTAGGATTTCGGTTTCAATCTCTTGATTTTTCTGGATATCGATATAATCCGTCTGGATGGAGAGAATGAAATCGGGAGGAGAAAGCTGGTAAGCCTTATTAATGAATTTCGCCACTGCTTCTGCTGAACATTTGTCAGAAAGCTGAATAAACTAAAAAATACAAAATACTAGACGTTTTTCTATGAAGTACGACGGTTTTATACAAGTCTAGGCAATGGAGAGTACTTTGCTTTCATTTAGAAAAGTAGTGTTATGCTCACTTTTTTTATTTGGTCGAGCTACGTATATGATAGACTCATTCCATGGAAGGTATTAAAATACAAGTGTCAGGTTCGGAAAAGATCTGTTTCAGCAAAACGTAAAGTTTCTTTGGGAACACATTCATCGTATTGTTATATGATGTCAGGACTTTTGTTAAAAGACCTAGGACTCACTTGTGGTAAACGGCCGCTGGTATCAGAGAATTCCAAAAATCCATATTTTCCCACACGGTGTCTATTATCAGTGGTTGTTATTTCTCTATGATGCTTATTAGAGCTTTCGGAAGATCTAAACGATAAATCAGAAAATAAAAACAAAGGAGGTAGCCATTTTTGTTTCCTAAACACTTGAGATCTTTATCGGTTATACAATTCTCGGAATTCTTAAAATTCTATGCATAGCATAATTCTTTGAATTCTTGAAAACTTTGAACTCTTGAAAGTATTGATTGACATCAATACGTTATCAAGCTCTTCAAAGATAAGAAAAAGACAGATCGGTTTACATACTGCCATACAGAAGACGAATGCTATCGACATATATTACGGTCACCACATACATATATATTTCAGCATGTGACACTGACATAAAAGTACCACGGAGTAGCGATTCAAGCCCTCGATGAACTAATTAATATGACACCACACATATGCATCTAAAATGAGAGCGGTGGTGTCACAAAATATTGGTGATGGATAAGTATCTCAAGTTAGGCTAGTTGGTGTTTATTACCAGAATTCTAAAAGTTTCAAGAGTTCGAAGATCATGGAATTCAGATAAATTACATTTCAGGTTGGTTATTCTAAACGAATGTGAATCGCAATAATTGCAACCATCATATTTTAATGTTTTATATTATTTCGCTGTTCATTCAAAGTGTAATCCTTCCGATAAGAGTTGGTACAAATTTATTTAAAAATAGATGAGCTATGATATTTCCACGAAAATCGTCTGCCAAACCTAAGAGAGCACCATTTTTAAAAAGAACTTAATATTTTGGAGATCAGCTGTGCGCACGAGAGACCAGGCATAAACAATCGTATTCTAAGCTTGAAGCGCAACAAAAACGAATTGATGGGGTTAACATAGTGACATCTAACATTTATCTCCAATAAATTCGTAAGTGTTACTCATATTCATAATAGGGAATTCTGCGAATAAAAATTTTATATACTATTTGTTCAATATTTCGAACAAAACTTCAATTGCAAAAAATTTTCTTATTTTTATCTTCACGTTTTTACAATTAAATGTTATCCTTTTTTTCGTGAGAAATGTAACGATATATACCTACTTTGGTAACAGCCAAGAATGGCCTTTAAAAAATATCCTTGACAAAATGTCCCCGAGTTTTTGTCCTTCAAAAAATGTCTTTTACTATAAATATCCTTTACTATAAATGTCCTTTAAAAATGGTCCTTTTCAATAAAGTCCCATGAAAAAATGTCCTTCATTATTAAAATGTCCTTTTAGTAAACCATAAAAAAAGTTAACGATAATGTGATACTTAAGTGTTTGATTTATTATAGCAGATTAACTTTTATTTTATTTTTGATTCGCAACATAAAAAGAAAGACCACGTAAAAGATCTTGCACCGTAATTTTGCTTTGATTAAATCGATTGTACAGTTCTTTCATGCGTTGTTCGGCAGTTCTAGTTTGAGATCTTTTGTTCGAGGTGGCATACCACTATTTATTTGTTGAATTAAATCATGAATTGTATGAACGCCACAATCTCTTTTTGCACAGCGCCAAAATTTAACTGTTTTATTTTTATTAAAATCTTTTAATTGATATTGATATCCTTCAATGTATAACATTGCTCTACGTTTATTCGATTTTGTTTTTATGATTGATGGTTTAGGTGATGTGGATGATGATGATGGTATTGGTTTCGAAGTTGGTGAAGATGAAAATGATGTTGTTAAAAATGTTGGTGAAGAACAGTGATTGGATACTCAGTATTTTACTGAGTATTTTTGATACTTTTACTGAGTATTCAGGATTACTTGAGTACATTCTAACAGTATCAGTAAATTTACTTGTACTGAAAGACTTTACTGAAGTACAAAACTTTGTACTCATTTACTGAAGTACCAGTATTTAAGTACAAAATGTACTTTAGCCGGATATCAACATATTCTAATATATTACTACTTTGCATTCTCAGAAATGTCTACATAATATTCATAATATTTAAACCTACACACTATAAATTCATGTCTTTTGAATTTTCCTTGGTTATCAATGTTGATCATTTATGCCGAGGCTGTTTTATGACAATGGAGATAGAAATATCGTGATAATGATTATTCATATACATTTTCCTTAATATGTCGCTAAGTTATAGACGTTAGGTGTGTATCACACATCCTAACATCGATATCAATGTGTTAAATGTACAGCTACGCTACATTATGGCTTTAAGTACTCTAATGTACTTAAATACTGTACTTGAGTACAATTCAGTACAGTACCGCTACTGACTGAAATTTACTCAAGTAAAAAGTATTTAAGTAAAGTACAAAGTACATTTTTTAAGTATCTTCAGTTTTACTGGTACTTGCTGTACTTGTACTCGTCCAATGACTGGTGAAGAAGATGAAGATAGTGATGATGATGTTGATGTTAAAAATGATGGTAAAGATGATGATGTTTCATCACTGAATATCGAATCAATGGATGCCATTTAAAAATATACAACAAGCGTATTCGTGAATCTGATACCAGTGTATTCAACTTTATATCTATAACAACTTTTTCCATTCTTTATTTCTTCATTCAGCTCTCAACTTATCCTCTATGAAAGTGATATAGTTACTAACATTTTCTTACTACAGCATCATCTGCATCTTTACCCAATTTCATTTTATACATCAGACTCAAAGTGAAGGACATTTTTACATGAGGGACTTTTTTTTGAAGGATATTTTTCCGAAGAACATTTTATTCGAAGACATCTTTTAAAGGACAAAATTTCGGAGGACATTTTTACCGAGGACAAAAACTCGGGGACATTTTGTCTAGGACATTTTTTAAAGGACATTCATGTACGTATTCCCTACTTTCCTCGGTTCAAGATTGTGTCCTTAGACTGTTAAGATTTTGTCAAGTAAACAACTCTAAGCTAACTTTGCATTCTGCAAAAGATTATAAAAATTCCATAGAGATTTCTGAGCACATGTTGACTTGATATTGAAGTCTCAATTCAGTCGGTCAAGACTACGTCGAGTTAAAGAGTTCAGTCTGGAAACTAGGCAGTTTTGTTTGATACTAATGTTCAATGGAGAAATCATGGCTCAATTCTTTCAAAGTAATTTCTTATCGATTTTGAGTAAGAAAAGAACTAAAGCATATAAATATTTAAAAAATTGGAAATATGTCTCTCGTGATGTGAAGCTATTATCTAATACAGAAATTGAATGTTTCTCAATTGATTAAGAGCAGACTGGTGCTAATGATCACGATTCAACGTAAGCCACACTCGCCTAAAATATCAGTTCAAAGTCATGGAGAGTAACTTTTTATCATGTGGAGAACACAACTTATTATTTGTTTAGGATCATCAATTATATTGTAATTTTTATGCTGTATCAACTTACGAATCATCGTCGTGCCATTTTATCTGCTTAACGACCTGCAATGAACAACACCAATTTTATTATAGTAATTAATTGTCACATAAACGTACTTCTGTGACATGGTGATAAGCTCTCTGAAGTTTCTCCTCCATTGTCAGATTTTGAGTCGACTCTAAATAGGTTTAACATGAATAGATTATCTGATCCTTCATACAGTTGCGAAAATGGGCAAAGAACCTTCAATACCATTTTATTTCTGTTGTATCTTAGATTTTTTGATGCTATCGGGTAGCATAAAAGACTACAGAAACTCAATATTTGCTAAGTCTTGTTTATGTGACATATGAAAACATCGTGAAAAGCTGTCTTACATTGACTGCGTACAGTACTTATTCCAAGCAATCGTTAACAACACCTTACAAGGTTTTAAAACGACCAGAAACAATAACTGCGAATATTTACTGTTCGCGAATACCATAATAATGCAGCAATCGTATACGTGCATACAATAAACTACTTTAATGCACTGTGTACGCAAGCTGTTTTTGGATACTATATTCACGGACCGTATACAACCGTTTTCTTGATGATGTATTCATTAGGGACCAGAAGCGCAAATTGATATCCTCTGCTGCCTTTTATAAATTAAAATCATTCTTAGCGATTATCGATAGAGCCGTATGGACGAATCGGATATCCAAGTTCGATTTGTAAACTTATACGAAATTCCAAATACCAGTTTATACTGGTCTTTGAAGAAAGAACAGCCGGTGCTCTAGCATCGCAAATGACATGAAAAATACTTATTCTTATAATAGTGGGGTGAAGCCCGCCTCATATTTGATTACTCCATTTATTGATCAATCATTTTGTGAAATTCTATTTCTGCATCGTACGAAATATGGAGATTTTCACATATGGACCTCATTCTATAGAGCACCCGTAATAACCATGAAGGGAATCTGAACATGACTGGCATGCATCCTTATAATAAAAGAGAAAAGTCTTCAGAAATTCGATTACCCAATTTATTGTGAAGGTGCACGAATACAAGTATAATTAGTACTTTGATTTACATCCATATTGTCTTAGACTCACATGTGCTTTGTTCGTCATATATACTGTAAATGTGTATGTCAATATACTCCTGCTGATTCTGAATCTTTTTGCAGCACGTATGACGAACAAAATTCATGAGTAAATGAGAATATATTCCCTCTTGTAGTGAATGTGATGGCGATGGCCATTTCATAGTGCTATTCGTACTTGTACTCGCGCAACTCTTATTTAGTGTTGAATCATATTGCGTGGTTCTATTTCTGAGTGATTCACAAGCTAGAGACTCATACCCTCAAGCATATGTCATAATAGTTGACGATAAATTGTTCATGATATTTGTTCATATTTTTATTTGATAAATAAAGCTGAAATTCGTACCACATAGATATCTAATCAAGACCTTTAATTTCAAAAGGTTCCAACTCTCAAAATAAAACTACGTGGTGGTGAAATGCATTACTAACGTAAGAGTGAAATAAATAAATTTTCGTAATACATATTGTAGTATAGTACTATGAGTAGTCTACCAAAAAGTCATAAAAAATTTAGAAAACTCTCTTGTACGTCAGACTTTCTAGAGCTATCCTCATTGATCATTTTGAATAACAAAGATATTTTTCGAATCTTGTGTAAAAACTATGATGCTATAGTCAAAATATTTGTTCTAAAAACAAGGTAATGTCAAATGTTTTTGGACAAAATTATCTTATACAATATTTCACCAACAATTATTCGGCCGATTTCTCTGTGTGGATATAACCAACTAGAGGGTTTAGTGAAGCAAACTTTCCTTTACAAACTTAATATCTCACATTACTCCTGAATATACCTATTTTGAGATATGAGAATCGATTTGTCTTTACATTTCGGCTAGTTCACAACACTCAGTATCTCACCCATGATACCACTATTTTCTTTTGAAATTTGAAAAGCATTTTTACGACAATGATCAGCGAACAAAGTTCTTCTAAGATATTACGGAAGAAAATTTTTTCAATACTTTTACATCTTAGGTTGAATACTGATAGAACTACGGAGAAATATTTTCAATGTAAAAATATTGTAAAAACTAATTATTAAAACTTACGGACTGCAATCTTAATAATATCTTTCACCATTAGTTTAATTTAGAAGCCTAAAACTTTCTTAAACTAAAGATTTTGATTAGACACGTACGTGGTAAAAATTGTGCCCTTATCCATAGGAAAAGTATAAAAAGCGTCATCAACAATTTATCATCAGCTATCACAATATACCCTTTATACCCTTCATTCAATAAGGCGTCCACGATAATCATAGAATTGACCCAAACATGACTGCTGTATGTCCTCATCATAAGAGAGGAAGTTCAGTTCTAATCAGGGTTATGAAACCTCCTTATTTGATTAGGGAACTTCTGATTTTGAAGCTTTTCTCCTGATAGAAAATCTTATGAAATCAGGAACTGATTTTTATGATTTTCTCCTGACTTTTACATTTTCTTGATTCTGACAATCAATTACATTTTTAAATCATTGCAAGCCAGGGAACTCTCGGATTTTTTACCTATTTCCTTACAAGAAATCTCCTGAATTCAAGAATCGAATTTCAGGAGTCTTCTGTTTTGTGCTGATTTCATTTTCGCTGGGGGCTTAGCTACATTTTGATTTAGCAGATTTTTCAAAGAGAGAAAGAGACCTACTGCATTGTTTAACGGATATAATAACCAATAAAGGCATTCAATGTTTTATCATGGCGCATTTTTCAGTCAAATGACTGATGTATGAGAGGAGATTAGTAATAGAATGAGACATGATTCAATGGGAACTAATTCAAAGATTAAATTGAAAATTTATGATACTTGTACATAGTTTAATGGTTATCTTCTAAATCAGCGATACCCTGTGGAATAACTTCGATCATCATATAAGCACAGTCATTTTCTAAACGTCTCATAATCACAACGAGAGTGCATTTGATTCAAGATTGTCGAGGGCGTACTTAAACGTGGTTTAATGAGTTTTTTCTATGCAATTCCAAACCTAGTCAGTTCCGATGCTGATCTTATTAGTAGAAATTTTGTTTCATAACTTTCAATTTAAAAGCTTGTTTTAGAAAGCCGCTTAGAACTTTTCGGATTTTAGATTAGATTATTAATTTGATAGTCAAAAAATACATTGATTATAGTTTTATAGGGTTGTCAATCTAAAAACCTGAAAACTAGGCATTTGATGGCATAAAAGTCATAATATATTTCGAATGCTTCAAAAAACTAATCAGTATAAGATGCCTTGCATTACAACCATCGTGTTGATCCTCATAGAAATGCTTTTATTTGCTCTATGGTCTTTCTACTGAGAGGAAAGATTTAATTGAAATCGGACAGTTATTCTGAAGACGCCTTCTTTGATGTCTTTTCATTCGTTGACTAGCATAATCTAGATTTGTCATGCGGTTAGGATCTTGAGGATCCAAACTGTTCTTGACTTTAAACCGAAGCTTACCGAAACCCCAATGGATGCCTAGTTCAGGACCGAGATCAATCCAATGGGTCTCAGTCACGCCTAGTTCAGTCAATTGATTATACATATTTTTTATTGAATATTATTCTTTGATCTTAATTCACCTATAAGAAAATTTTTCTTCACTGCGATTTCGATTTGGAAAAGGAAAATGCACGCATACGAGCAAAAAGTTGACGCTTATCAGAGAAAAACCGTAGAAGAGCTATCGAACTTTAAAACGCGATCTCCTATTTTTTTTTCTCCTGATTTGGAGACACGAATCTCCTGACAAACTCCTGGCTTTTGAAATTTGAATTTAGCAAGCCTGGATTCAGGTAAAGATGGTTTTGTTTCAGCACCTTGAACGCGCTCTTCACCGGCAGGCTCGTCTGAAGGATCTATTTGTACTGCAACTAGATTTGAATTAAGTTGTGGCATAGCCATTGTTGATTTGAATTTGAGAAATTTCTATAATGTTATATAGTTTTATCTGAAATATAAGGAGAAAATGTCAGTTTAGAGATATTGAAAGCTCTTGCGACATCATATTCCACTGAAGATTTACTTAATACGAGACACATCCAAAATATACGCATCCATAGAACAGCAAAAGTGACATCATATTCACTGCAACAAGAAAAAACCCGCTGACCTTTGCTGGTTTTTATTTGAAGTGTATTCCAAAAGTCTTCAATAATATTTTTCATATACTTCCCAGAAGATTCAATCCGACTTGTGAATTCGACCGGAACATGTGGGATCCGATGCCGGATTGCATCGGAATCCGACATCTTCCGTAACAAATCTATCGGATCCGATATGGTTTGTGTCGGATTCTCATCGCCCGGAATCCGAATCGGATTGCGTCGGAAAGTATCCGATCGGATCCGATCGTAATCGGCAGCATATCTTATCATATCAGTTAGGAACCGCCTTCTGGAAAGAGTCGGATGATCAAGGATCGTAAACCGGAAGATGTCGGATTTCATCAGATTCTCTGCAAAAATCTCCAGCATCGGATTTCGCCGGAAGAGATCCGATCAAATCATGATAAATCCGACATTCGGATTTTACTGAATTCGAGCCCTACTCTACCACCATTGCAAACTTGACCGGATCCGACAACAATTCCGGTGCAATCCTCTACGGAAATCATTGGAAGCAACACAATCGAATTCCAACCATCTGTTCCGGTACGATTCCAACGTATCCGACAAGACTCATTCAAATCTTACCCGATTCCGGCACAATCTGGCGACTTCCGATGCTATTCCGACTACCAGAAAACTCCACATTCGTGCAAATCTCACTCTACCAATACATCAGAAACAGTCGGATAGATCCAGTTCGGAAGCTATACAAACAAAACTATCGAATAAAGCCAAATAGAATTACCTAAGAAAATGAACAAGTGTAGTGGAATATGAAACTCATTCAAATGAGCATAAATGCGTCACTACCACAATAATATATTTGTCGAATGGAATAGACAATTACGTTAAGCGAAAAAGATCACTAAATATGATGTTGACAGGATCCCATGTAGAGATGAAAAACTGGCGTTACCGTTTCAGGCTGACGGGGTAGCGAAGATATAAAAGAGCATGCCTTCAGGTCCTAAAGGCCTAATAATGGGGGCACTCTTATGTCCTGAAGGTCTACTATTTGGGGGTACTCCTAGATCCTCAAGGTCTACTATTGAGGGCGGGGTACCCTTATTTCCAAAAGGCCTACCATTCTGGCAGGCTATTATGGCGAGGCACATTTCCAATAAAGGACGAAAGGCCTCCTGAAATTGCAATAATGTTTTTTTTGACCTTTGACTCTACATATTTTTTGCACCTATCTTTTATCGGGTGTTGCGATGAACAGGGATCCCCACATACACCCATCAATGGATAGAGCATCTTCGATAACCCTAGGATCGGCCCAAACATGAGTTCGACATCTGCCAACAATAGGCGACAAAATGCTTCGTGAAATCTGATTGGTTCTTGTTTTTAACCAATTACATGCCGAGTTCCTATTGCTCTATGAAAGGATGGATCAAAAGAAGTAAACTCCACACGTACACTCCAAATTTAGAGCTAACTCGCGCGTCCAGATTTTATCATAAGCTACAGTCCACGTTTTCCTCACGGACTAACCTTTAGGAGTACCCTTAGGTCATCAAGTGCTACTATTTAGAGGTATCCTTGGATCTGCAAGTACTGCTGTGAAGGGGCACCCTTGGTTCTTCAAGACTACTATTAGCGGGTACGTTTGGATCTTCAAGTAGTAATATTAATGGATACCCTTGCATCCTCCAGTACTACTACTAGGGGTACCCTTTGGTCCGCAAATCTTACTACTGGCAGGTGACAATGGGGACTCAAATTTGGGTGTGGGTGTGTGGGTGTGGGTGTGGGTGTGTGGGTGTGGGTGTGGGTGTGGGTGGGTGTGGGTGTGGGTGCGAGGGTGTGGGTGTGGGTGTGAGGGTGTGGGTGGGGGTGGGGTGGGGGTGGGGGTGAGTGTGGGTGTGCGGGTGTAGATTAAGAAAAGAAAAACATCCACATTGTCATCCACACCCACACCCACGCCCGGATCCGATCGGATAGTTTCCGACGCAATTCGATTCGGATTCCGGGTGATGGGAATCCGAGACAAACCATATCGGATCTGATAGGTTTGTCACAGAAGATGCTGGATTCGGATGCAATCCGGCATCGGATCCGACATGTTTTGATCGGATTCACAAGTCGGATTGAATCTTCTGGGTAAACAATAGTAAGATAGATAAGATCGACCACAGATTCAAAAATTGATAGAATCCTATAGAAATCCGAGCGGAATCCGACCGTTGGAATAAGTGGGGGTTTCAACAATCGGGAATTATCGGAAATGTATAAGTATTCGATTGTCGGATCCTATCGAAATTCCGCAATCGGGACTCGGATCGGATTTTTGTTGATTTTCGGGTCCGATCGAATCCAGTAGAATCCGTCGTCGGATTTTTAGTCCTGGGCAACGCGACAACAAACTGCTAATAAGACCAAACAAAACAGACGATCACTTTTACATACGTATCAACTTTTAAAGTGAATAAACAAACAAAGCATTTGGAATCATCTAATTTAAATTAAATACGATCCGAGTGGAAAATTTCTCATTCATTTGGGTCTTTTGCCTAAGTTGAAGATTAGACGGAGCCACTGTAGCACTGACTGCAGGTCTGAATGAAAGACTTTTAGGCTTAGATGAGTGAAGGTCGTAGATCTTGAGGGTGTGCAGGTGTGTTTGTGGTGAGGTTGTTGGATGATGAAATGTATGTATTCATACCTTAAGATATACCGGTTGGTATCGTTTTATTGGATTTTGATTCCTTGTAGGATGAGTCGGAATGGTTTGGTGTGCGCTGAAACACTTAGATTGATGGCGTCTGTAGCCTCATCGGTTCTTAATAATAGCAATAATCTACACATAAAAGTTCTATTATTTTACTCTCTTCATTTTCTATGCTTTTTTTTGATAAGAATGCAACATATCTCTAAAATTTATGAATCCACGATGAGCTAGCATAATCTATGAGGTTTCGGATTGTTTTTCCCTGATGATTTTTATTGAATATTGATCATTTATCGATAAACTAAATGATAATTTGAAATTTAATAAGACTATTACTCACATTAGATGTTTATCGTCTTCGAAGTAGCCGCTTCTAACAATATGAAGTAGTAAAGAATGATTGACTGCATTGTCTGGAGCATAAACAAAAAAAACTCATTCGTGATATTTATTCTTTTTTTTTCCTTACCTCACGAAGTAAGCTTACGACGCTTGAGAATTTTTTTTATTCTTGTATAAACAAATCCGTATAAATATAAGAAAATGAAAATGGCCGGTTGCGAACTCAATTTATACTGTTTTTCAATGAATAAGAGTAGACGAAGTGCAAATGTTTGATTTGAATAAACACTTTCCACAATCTCAATTGCTGGAGTGCCGTCTGATATTTCAAGCTGCCTTCAACTAATAACATTTCTTTTAGGTGATTGAATGGGAATATATCAATGGCATACGCTAAACATCATCTTCCAAAATGAATCTTTCTTTAGTGATGTTTCCAGAATTCAGCAAGCCCTAAAATTATTTCCATGGGACTTTCACGTATTTGACAACAGTTATGCCCGAAAACTCTATTACTATAACAAATATATTCATTTTCCCTGGATTCCACAACTGCCCAATGACTGTCTCATACCATATACATGACATGCCTGACTCTTAATTCCCGTAAGATTTACAATAACATCTGCAGTCTCATCCACATCACAGGATTCTCACACTAACACCCTACACATATATTCATACTCACATCGCAATAATTTCTTCCAACAAAGAATAATTAAAAGTAAATACAGTTTAGCGACGGCTTCTAGTTGTTGTTGCTATTTTTCTGAATTGCTTTTCTTTCTTC
>CAJNOP010002712.1:0-16162 GCA_905250075.1 Rotaria sp. Silwood1
ACACATCCACACCCACACCCACACCCACACCCACACCCCACACCCACACCCACACCCACACACCCACACCCTTCGTAGATTTGTTGAGCCTTTTCCGATAGACCCATTTTTAGTAGCACCATACCTAATCGATACCATTCTTTTGAGTTTGGATAAGTCTCTTCATGCATACGTTCAGTGAGTGTCCGAAGTTCTTGGTCGTTGTCACTGGTCAATGTTAAGTCTACTTGCCAGAGACGATTATTTTCATCCGTTTGTTTGATTTCATGGATGCGAAATACCGTGTGCATAGAGAAAAGAACTTCATCTTCTTGGTCTTGAAAGTAACTGACGTTGTTAATGGAAGCGAAAGGACTTGATGATGTAGCAGGATCTATTCTCATAACGAACAGAATCCCTACCAAATCGGGATTGCTTTGGTTACTTTCAGCGAACATAAGAGAAACATGTCGATCTTTACTAGTAGATAAAAAATTATTAAAGCGCATTAGTCCACCTTTTGTTTTTACTATTTGATCAAAATCTGTCTTGGACAAACCTTGACCACGATAAATGGTGAATATTTGTCTGGTTTGATGACCATCAAATTGTTCTATATGTAATTGTTCAATGTGTTGGTGAAGATCATGGATGAAGAAACCCATCTTAACAATGATTTCCACATCCATCACTCGTAAGGCATGATTGAGCATGGAATATAAGAAGGATGGAGAACTATACCACCAAATAGGTGTTTCACTATGATATTCTTGTTCCAATTTTCGAATACTAGCCAACTCATGATCATTTTCGATATACAATTTATGACAATAATCTGTGAATTCTTGGATATGTTGTTGTTCAAAGTGAATTGTAAGTAATATTTCTTTAAGAATTTGTGTGTACATAAAGGAACAGTCCAATTCATCCAATTTTTTCTTGGAAACACCATCACGATTCATGGCAAGGAAACTAATGGCCATGCCATTGTGTTCACATTGTCGAACTACTTTGAGGATTCGATAGATCGATGTGATCTCCGTGAAAACGCCCTTAATCTTTGACCATTCTTTTGCCCATTGTTCATAATGTTTTTTGTTATCACAGAGGATAAAAATGGAATCAAGCACACTGACCTCATGGATTAGAGGTACAAGATGTTGACACAGTGCTCCAGAGATGATCATAAAGACTTTTTCATTGTATATGTCAGTGAGGAAATCGATAGCGTGGTCCACTTTGCTGAAAGTCTTGATGCTGTTCACAACACGACGTAGTTGGGTGATTGTATTGTGACAAGCTGCGTTGTTTTGTTCATCGATATTCTTGTCCAGCCAGATGAGAGAGATATTTTGAACTATAGGCATAACGTTGCATCGACATTCTATCGCATCTTTCGAAGAACTGGATGTTTCTTTGTTTTATTCTTTATTGATCGCACTACTATATATAGCTGATTTTTGTTTGTCCATAATGAGTGTTAAATAGACGATATGATTTTGATTGTGTCTGTCGTCGATGTGAAATGGTAGGAAAAATTATATTATTGAATGAATAAAAAATTGATTTTCGTCGTTATATTTTCTTGTCTGTCGTTAACTAGTGAAATATTTCACTTATTTTATACTGAATAGGTTGTTTTTGAAAAACTTGTTTTATCACGAAATATTTTTTTCGTTTACTTGATTTTTCATTTATTTATGATCACATTTCATCCCCCAAGCATTTTTTATCAACTAATGTGCATAAAACAACACAGATGCCTACGATGCAATATACATAATATGCGTTGTTTTCGTTCTTTCTCTTTCCTATTAGCACACGGATGTATGCATCAGAGACCGAAACGAGTCAAAAAAATTCAACTCGACTCGACTCGACTCGACTGAACCATTCAATCGACTCGACATGCATCTAAAAAACATCTGACTCGGCTCGACTCGGCTCGACTCGAGCCGCCGAGTATCGATTCAAAATCGAATGTTTAGAAGTACATTCTTAATATCAAGAATGAGAAGAAATTTAGACACACATTTCACTTGTATCATAGTGTTGAAACATCCATGTCGGACCACACGAAAAGGAAACCGTCAGCTTCAGGAAATTGCGACAATTTCTTGAAAGCAGTATTTGAGACTTGGAGATCTCAGATTTTTTTTCTGTGTCTTTCCATTAAA
This sequence comes from Rotaria sp. Silwood1, assembly GCA_905250075.1. Classification (NCBI taxonomy): domain Eukaryota; kingdom Metazoa; phylum Rotifera; class Eurotatoria; order Philodinida; family Philodinidae; genus Rotaria; species Rotaria sp. Silwood1. Next base: position 2,157 of record CAJNOP010002712.1, read on the forward strand.
ATCCTGTCTTTGTTGCTCAAAGATGATCGGAAGTCATCGAAAAAGTCCTTCGCTCTCTCCACTTGATGTACTGCTTCGATTTTCTATCGATTTTCGGAGGTTCTCTGTCAGAAACAGAAATTTTCTACAAGTTTTCTACTCGGTTTCAGAGCTTGGAATTATCGTCTCGAATAATTCTGAATCATTTTCTTCCGCGATTTCGGCAATACTGCAGGCCGATTTCTTCTCCCCATAAATGTTCCAAGACTATTCGAAACGGTCCTATTGGATGGAATGGTTAACATATTTCATCGATTTCAATATTCTAAATATGATCATATAAACATCCATTCTGTTTTGATCATCTTTTTGCGATAGATAATGAAATAATGCAATACACTACTAAATCTGTTGCACGTCGCATGTCGATCACTTACATAGGCTGACGATCAAGCAAGTCATTGCATTCTAATTAATCTTTGAACAGTCAATAATGCATTGAATACAATGAAAGCTAGTGTATATCATTCATTGTAGTTTATTTAGCGTCGTCAGTTCATCGCTGTCTATTCATTTTAATGCTTTGTTCAACCTATTCATTGAAATGAATTGACATTGTCTCATCTCGGTTCGTCTAACGATGACAATGACTAATACTGAGAAACAAATGATAGAATTATGAAGAAATTTTTAAAAAGTCGAATCGTTGTGGTCAAATTCGACTCGACTCGACTCGACAGTAGATCTGACTGGACTCGACTCGACTCGACACATTTCTCAAACTTCGCACTCGGGCTCGACTCGACTCGGCGTGAACCGAGTCGAGTCGAGTCGATTTATCGAGTACTCGACTCGTTTTCGGTCTCTGGTATGCATACAATTTAATGATACTGCACTATGGTTTACTTATGGGAATTCTTTTCTTTCCTCGACTGTCAATACTAGGGAAAAAAACGAAGTGAGTGTTTTTATTTTCATAATATATCAAATATACATGTGCATGACGTTCGTCGAAAAGACAATTTTGTTGATAAAATGGTAGAAGAAATCAACAAAAGGGTGTGGGTATGGATGTGGTGCGCGTGTGCAAGAAAAGATCCCAGCACTCACACCCACATCCCACACCCCACACTCACACCTAACACCTACACCTCACACCCATACTCATACCCCACTCACACTCCACCCACAACCATATCCACACCCCACATGCACATCCTCGCATCATCACTTTTTCCTCTCTTTTTAAATTTTCGAATTAATACGGTTCTTTATTAAATAATCATTTGTTTGATTCACTCTTAAAATTAAGAAAAAATTTCAAAAATAAGAAACAAAAATTTAGACTAATAGTGATGTTGAACGTTGACGACGTTTCTATTTTGAAATCGAATTTTTCCATGTATAGATATAAGGATGGTCTTCCGTAGGACATTCAAATGGTTCACCTTCATGCCATGAAGTTTTTTTCGTACCAACTGCTTCGAACATATTATTCCAAAGTGATAATGCTGCAACTGCATGACCCTTGGCTAAAATGAAACAAAATCATGCATGATGTAACATGCAAAAATGAAATTTACCGCTCAAATGGAAACAATCAGGAGCAAAATAACTAAAATCAATTCCTCCTTTTTTTTCTTGAGGTGGTTGAGTGTGAGTGAAGAATGGTTGAACAACAACAGTGAAATCATCACGACCATCATAACGACGTGTCTTAACTAGGTCATCAAGACCTGTTTGATATCCAGGAATCCAGTCCTTTAATATGTTCTCTTGTTCTTGCGTAGGATATGCTGCACATGGGCATGAAGATTTTTGAAGAAGTCCACAGACAATATTGCCATCTTTAAGTTCTTTTGAAAAGCTAACATTGAGTACGGGTACAAGATTTATCAATGTACGAGATAGATTAGCATAGTACAATTTATCAAGTGCACCACGAACCCGTTCGACATAGTGTGGTGGATCATATTCCATTGATTCATCACAGAAATCGCACAAATCATTTGCCTAAATATATCGATGGTCGAAATATGGCATATGAAAATAGAAAACATACTCCAATAAAAACTGTAATTAGCTTCCAATCATTACTCCAATCGCAGAGTCCTTCATTCTTTATGCGATATAAGAGAATATCAGCTTGCTCGTCCATATTATATGAATCAGAACCCGTTTTTCCTGAAACAAAAAATAATTTTAATCAATAGAAATAATAACAATGACGAAAAACAAAAATAATACTAACCGATATTAAGTCTATTGTTTTTTGCATTTTGACCATTGAGAACTGCTATTGAAGTTTTGGTTGAAAAACCTTTCAATTGTGGATTATAAAGACGAAGAATATTGGGTAATGTCACTGTTTTCTCAAAGGTATCATCACCACCTACAGACCAAGCAACACCTAAAAGCAACGACACAATCGAAATCTTCACATGAGATGAGCAAAAAAAAACAAACCAACTCACCTCGATACTCTGTCACAAGACCGATTGGAGTTTTAGCTTTAGCACCCAAGCCTGCTGTCAAGCTGTCGCCCATGGCTGCAACACATTGAATATCACCCGGTCGTAGTTCATGAACTGATTTGGGAATTGTCGGACTTCGCATACCCTTTGTTGAACAATTAAAAGGTTCCAGAGGTTTACCATAGAAATAATTCCGTTCAGACATTAGTTCAAGTGACCATTTGGTAAACTCTTTTAGGAAATATTCATCAAGAGCCAACTTTTCCACAGCCGAATGATATTTCGTTAAATTAAAACTGGCTACATTGCTTAACAATATTGTGAATAATGACAAACTAATAATCGAGGTTTTTTTCATTCTTAGTAATGTTTTGGTGTGTCAATTGAATGAGAGAAAAAAACAACACGGTTGCCTTTTAATCAGCAAAAATTTGATAACAAGAGAAAACATTTCACCAGACATTTTGTTTGTCACTGATAACCGGCTACGAATTATCAACAGAGATCATGCATTTATGATATAGTCAAACGGTCACAAATATATGGTCACATGTTCTTCATTAAAACGAAAAACTACATAATTATATAACAAAAGTGTCATTATTGAAATGTGTATATAATATATTTTATTAAAAATTATTTAAGGTTTTTTTAATAAAATTATATTTGATATTGATTCTCTTGTCTCAAATGTATAAACAATGTTTTATTATAAGTTGAACTATAAAAATGTAATAATCTCCTTCAATGATATAGTAAATACATTTTTGTAGATATCATTATAATGACAAATCAAACTACGCAATAAATATATATGAAGTTTAACAGAACGATCGAGTTCATTTTTTTTTCAAACATTATTATGTTATCATTGTTTTCTCCTTCGCACTTTTACAGGGTTATTTTATTTTTAACTTAGTCATCAACAATTACATTTTCTATTTAAAAAGAACTGCAAGTTTATACATTCTATTATAACCAAGATATAGAAAAGAAAAAAAGAACATGCATACAACCTATTATTTGTCAACACTATAATTGTGTCACAAGACATCAAGAATTTACGTCATTCTGTACGACATTCTATACACAAGTAGGTGAAAGAGGGACATCTTATTAACCTATATTAGAGCTACACACTTGACATTATTTGTTTTAGAAACTAAATACGCGATATTAGTCATATAGATAACGTCGAAATATATACTGAGAAATATGAAAATAATTATTCGATAATTCTCATACATAATCATCGAATTGTTATAGATGATTTATACATTCGAATATATGGATGGTTTTTATATCATTGATCCGAAAATTTATTCTTGTTAACATTTGCAGTGATTATGTGATACAGAACTAAACTTCTAATGCTATCTGTATAATACTATATGCAAAAGTCTTTGGAAAAATGTCAACCTGAAGAACAGATTCAATCAGACTTTTGACATTATTTCTGTAGTAATGTAGCTAATGAAGGGCTAAAGATTGAGCCTCGACATGAATAAAATCTTGACTATGCCACTACATCTCTGGTCTAGTTTACGGGATATCTCAATAAAGAGAACCATTCCTACTCTAAAATGTGCTGTAATTCTTTTCTAATATATAAAATGAAATCTGCTACCAACACAATCAAAAATCATATATTAATTATTATTATTCATGGTTGAAGACATAGATTTCATCTATGCTTCGGAATGCATACGAATTAAATAACAAACTATGGAGCTCGAATTATCATCATTCGAAAGAGCAATTTGGGGAACATCGATCTATATGAAACTCATTAGGTTCAAAGACATTCTTGATGGTTATTTTCAAAATGATTTCTTTTTTTGTTGTCAATCTTCATGAGTTTTCATGATAACCTAGTCTTCCTTTTGTAAACGAGAAGTTTCTTTCTATCTTTCTTGAAAGGAAAGCAGAACAAGTCAATTTAATGCTTTTTGTATACGATAGAATGTGATAGTCTAAGAAAGTTAAACATTCATCTCTATATTATTTTTCGTTTTTAATTATACATCTTAAACCCTCTAATCATCTTCAAAGTCACATGAATTTTCATTTCTCTTTGAATTGAAGTTATTACGTGAAAAAATAAAAAGTTGCCATTTTCTTTAGACTCTTTCGTTATTTCATGAAGAACTTAAAAAGTCAATGTGGTCTTAGGAATTATACTTATTCTATATGTGCTCAGAAGTCATTTGTTACTATAGCAGTTAAATCGTTATTCCTCATTGATTTTGATTGAAACCTAGACTGTGTGACTACTGTAGATTGACAAATACCATTTTTCCTTCATGTAGTGATAGTAGCAGTGTTGTAACCTTTTGTTAAAAATGTCGCTGCGACAGCGGCAGATTCTCAGCCACGACGGACATCTCTGGAGTGTGAGTAAACAGATAACCGAAACCCATACCCATACTCACATTCAGAAAATCTCTTTGACCACTGGTCGAACATATCCAAATATGTAGGAAAAAATACAAACGATCGATCAACTTTTCATTGTCGATTAAGCTTTTCTCATCAATCATGCTAATTAGTTCTCAATAGAACAAAAGAAAAATCAGTCGAGCGTAATATACATAAGATCTTATCTATTGAAACTTTTTATTCTCAATCATAGTCATAAGTTAAATAGACATAAATGATTGATCATATGTCATTTATGAACAAGAACAAATAAATGACATGGTTACATAGCCCTTCTTGTCTACTTTTGAACAAACTGATTTCTGCTGCTTTTCCACGGTTTTACTCAAAATATCGGCGTCAAGAGGGTGTGGATGTCTTGTTCAACCACACTTACATCCTCAATTTTTTTTGCTGAACGAGTTAAAAGTTCTAGAAAATTAAGAAATTTTGTTTTTGTCATAACAAAATATTTTCGAAGAAAAAACTGGAATAGAAAAGATTCATGAGAAACTTAGTTTATAGCAATATGATGAGAATGACAAGTTTTCTTTCGTTCAAACTTTTGAAATAGTCTGATGATCATCAATTTTTTTTAGATTATGAATATGAAGTCTTTTAGACATAAAACGTTGTTTGTTTTTTTTTGTCATTGTATTAAATTACAACGATGAAGGAACAAGAGGATCCATTTCATTAGTTTCTAATGTTGGTTCATCATCTAAGTTATATATTGCTAGTTTTCGTCTTGTATATGAATTTGCTAATGTTCGAAGATATTCAGCTTCAGTTTCTCCTGTCTGTTCTACTAGTAAAGTAAACTGAGAGTAATTATTTGAAAGTAATACTTGAGGTGAATCAAATTCGACTAATTTTCCATTACTAAGTACCTATAATAAGAAAAAAAATAAATAAATGTTTATATTTCAAAAAATTCTCTACCATGATACGATCACTATCAATAACTGTACGTAAACGATGTGCAATTGTTAATACTGTACATTCTTTGAATTTATCACGTATGGCTTTTTGAATTAATTCATCTGTTCTAAACAATATTTTTCATTTTTGTTCTACGTTTTTTTTTCTTCTTCTTCAAATATCTCGTTTTTGTTACTCACACATTATCTACATTAGCAGTTGCTTCATCAATTACAAGAATTTTATTCTTTTTTAATATAGCTCGTGCTAAACATACCAGTTGTTTTTGACCAATACTTAAATTAGATCCATTTTCACTTACTAATGAATGAAGACCATTGGACATCATATCTATTACTAATTTCTTTAATTGTACCTATATTAACAAAAAACAAATTTATTCAATTAGTGACATAAAAACAAAAGATTCAGACTTGTTCAAGTGCATTCCATATTTCTACATCTGAATAAAGACCAAATGGATCAAGATTATTTCTCATTGTACCAGTAAAAAGAATAGGATCTTGTGGAATAATTGAAATATGACGTCGAATATCATCTAATCCAATAGTTGTTATATCAATATTATCAATAATAATATGACCATTAACAAGTGTACCCATTCGAAAAAGTGTTTGAATAAATGAACTTTTACCAGCACCTGTTCTTCCAACAATGCCAATTTTTTCACCAGGTTCAATTATTAATGAAATATTATGAAGAGCCAATGGTGAATGTAATTCTTTTGAATGTGACATGGAAACATTTTCAAAAATAATACGACCTTGTGATGGCCAATTTATTGGTGGTCGATATTTGAATGATAATTGATTAGATGATTCTTGATCAAGTGAACAATATTCAAGTATTCGTTCGACTGATGTCATTTGAGTTTCAATAGCACAAGACAATAGTTTATCAAAGTATTTAGAAGAAAGATATTTGTTTAGTCTAGTCTTTATCAATCATCTGAAAATTCTAACACAGTTAACAAAAGCATTAAACTGATCTTGTTTTTATTATACGTATCGTATATATTAATAAATAATAATCAGCATTCATCTGGTTGTTATTCGCAGTTAACTGATATCTTAAATATTAATAGAATAATAAGTCTAGGATTGATAGTAATGTTTATCTCAATTGAATGACAATTTTCTTTTGAGACAAAGTAGAAGAGGACTACAAATTAATAAAGAGATGTTAAATTGAAGAAGAAACTATTTGCAAGAGACTTTCATTGCAATTATTCAGATGAATTCCTGCTTTAATGACGAACGTTAAAACAATATGTTCTTGTAAATGAATATTCTACTACATGAAATATATAAGACTGAATAATGGGATATCTAATTAATTGATTATCCCTTAATAAACATGAAAATTCATTTTCTAAGAATTTGACAAAGGCAATTAAATTTTTCTTTTTCCCAGGCAAAAAAGAATTATATAAGAAAAGCGTAGTCAACCAACATTTTTATCGATTTAAAATACAACGATATGCGACCATGTTTATGATTCTCGATAAAATGGTGCGTTATCTCAACAAACACAATGTAGAATCGACAGAGTGATGTTTTGTTATTAAAATATAAAAGATGAGAGAGACTTAGGAACATATGTCTGGCTTAATAAAATTTGAAAGGTTATCATAGATCCATTACTATTGTATGTATTTTCAGTTTATATAAAAGTGAATATTATACATTCGAAAAATTTACTCTCTAAAAACAAAAATATCTCCTATCTAATAGAAATAGGATGAATGTGTTAATATTTGTTAGTTATATAAATTTACAATAAAAATATTTAATACAGGCATAACTAATATCAACATCCCCATCTTGTCATTAATCGGCTGTGAAGAGATCTGCTGCTGATATTTTTGACCAATTGAAAGTTGTGAAGATTATGTTACCAAAAAAAAACGAAAAAGAACTACATTTTTAATTACTTCTTTTTATTTTTTTTGCGCATCTCTGTTCATGTTAAGATATCTTTATATTTATCGTGATGATAGAGAAATCTTTGTATTTCTGTTTGCATGTGCTGATTTCACTCAAACTATACAAATAGATAGTTTATGAATCAAAGCTAAGAAAATTTCATTTTATGGTTTCTTCCATTTGATCATGCGATTAATTTCACATATGGTGAATTAGTCGATATTTTCTACCGATCTCGTGTGGATGTGAGTGAAAGCACGATTCACATCCACACTTGACAATTTTTTTAAAAACTTGTAATGATCTCAATGAAAGAGATTGGAGGTAGATAAAATTATAAATAAATAATATGATGAAATAACGAGTAAATCTTAATGAATCGGCTTAATTGATTAGCTCTACGAAACTGTACTTCATTTTTACAAAAAACTTTTCTTAGTTTCGAAGCAACCAATATACTGAAATGCGCTGTACATTTCAATTGAGGAACGAAAAGTGTCACGTAGATATTAAGAAATTCACTGAGCTTGTAATGAAACAAAAATATTCTCGATGAAATTTGCACTGTAGTCTGTCAGTGATCTAGTCTTATAGAGAACGAAATTCCACAATTGTTTTTGTTTTTTCAAGTAACGACTTTCCAACTATGTCATCAACTCATGATATGTGTTCAATATTTGATTGAAAATTCGATTGATTTTGTATAGAAATATTACTTCAAATTCATCACAATATGAAAATGTCTTATTATTGATTCGGTTTTTATGGAACGTATTCTTCATGCTGCTGACTATTCTAATCTTGTTCAACTTAAAATTTTGAATTTCAATAAAGGAACCGTGTCACATTGTTTCAAAGGTAATGAATTCACATATATCGATTTCTGTTCGAAGATTGAGATAGGAAACATAATAACAAACAAAAGATTATGCAATATTAAATTTTTTTCTTGTTTAGACAATAACTCTCTTTCAATATATTGCTAAACAAATTATGGATCTTACTCTTATCGATAATAAAAACAAAAGTGAAAGAGGAAGCAAATATTATACAATGGATGTTTATGGAATTATTTTGATTTTCTACAAAAACTTCAAGTATTTGACTATTGTACTATCGTCCATTAGCTATCATCCGCCGTTATCGCTCAATGATTTACCATCGATTACAGTTTGTTTTATTACATGGCTGTCTTAAACAATTAACTATATTTATCGTTCAAATTGATTATATCATTTATGTGTCACTGACATCTTACAGCATTGGAAGCTTATCATTTGTGTAACTATCAATGTTTTTTAGTCCGTTGATCAGATTGGAAGTTGGAAAAAAGAACACATATAGATTGTTCTTATGTTGTTGCAGATAATTTTATAATCAATTATCACATATTGACGATTAGTTTAGACGTCAGAACTAAAAAAAAAAAGAAATCAATATAAAACTAGTATTCTAAGAATGGTAGTAACTATAGATCTAATAGTTTTCAGCAATTGTAAAAGGAGACATCGAAACATCTTTTTCTCGGATATTATCTAAGACAACATCACTTTGAACTCATTTGTTTCTGGAATATCAAATTTTTATATTAAAAAAAGAGATCATTTTCATATATTTTTTTAAATATTTTGCAGAAAAAACAAGTGTGAATTTAAAATGATTTCTCCTTAGATAATATCGAAGAAAATTATATCTGGATATTTTCTCTTTTGATTGCTGAAAACTAGATTAATGTCAAGAACCATTTCTCAAAATATTTATCTTACACTTCTCTCTTCTTTTAACACTGACGTCAACAATGGCTAAAACGGACATCCACTTATGAAATATGACGGCAAAGAACAATTATTCATTTTTTCATTAATCACTTGAGACTTATTGATTTACATGAAAAAAAATCAAAGATGTAAAAATTTTTTAAATAATCACTTCATGTAACTAAGATTTCCTTTCAGTCTTCATAAACTTGTGCTATTCGAATAAGCATAATCATTTGATTAAAAGAGACATATATTCGAAGTTACTGATTCTTGATTTGTCAGATAAAGATTTTAATATCTTTTTCAAAACAACCTTTCAAATCAATGTAAAATAATTTTAGGTCACATTATGGTTATAACATTCTGCTCAGTACTATGCCGTCCTATTAAATACTACATTTTTTTTTTGAAAATCTGTAGTATCGAGTGCTTCAAAGTGTCGCAACGAGTTATAGAAATATAACTTTTTTTTAAAAATCAATCAGATGAGTTTAGGTTTTGACCAAAAGTCCTTCATGACTTTCAATTCAGTCGAATAGTCACTAGAAATTCGGATCGGCCAAACACTCACGTACTTCGAATCAATAATAATCTTTGTACTCCTTGATAAACGATGGCAGATATACATTCGAAAACTTTTGTCTTTTTAAGAGTTTTCGATGAAACAAGTTTAACTTCGTAGTATAGAAGTTGAAGTTCATTTGTAAGTTTGAAAAATTGAAATAGAATTGTATTACTACACGCTACGAATTAAGATGTTGAGAAAATTCATTTTTATATCCTGGTTTTTATTTGAAGAAGTTAACTAACATCAAGTTATTATTATAGTCATGATCAATAGAAGATACATGAAATAGGATACAAAAAAAAACATTTAAACAAAAAAATTGAAAAGATCTATGAAATCTATAAAATTATTTTATAGTTCAATCGATAAAGATGCATTTATAAAAAAAATATCTTTCTATTTTTCAGGATGAACTATGTAATTTGAAATATTTGTCATTCATATGCTATGATACAATTTGTCTATATGATGAATTAATGATAGCTCTTCTTAATCGTATGTCATTATTAGAGGTTTCCCTGTATCTTCTCGATGTTCGTTTATTTCCAGATTGTCTCCCCTTCATCAAGTATAGGGAGAGATATATAGAGAGAAATAAAGCATCAAAGAATGCGAAATGAATAAACAAATACCGATGAGTCAAGGAGTGATACATGTGACTGTAACATACCTCCCCACCAACAGAAATGTGGGTCCACGCACATTAAAACGAACATCAGCGAAATTGAAACAAACGGATAAGATGATGAGTAGAGAAAAAGAAAAAGAGAGAAAAACAGTTGTACGAATGCCGATACGAGGAGAAAAAGAATAAAAGAAAGAGAAGAAACGACAGTATAATAGCATTATGAAAAGCGAAAAGAAATAAAAAAAACAAGTAAGGGCGAATACGATGTGTATGACGACTCAGCTTTACGAGCTCGTTTTGCAATCTACGAAACGATATTGAGAACAATGTTTAGGCACCATTTGCACAACGAGTTCCATTTGAGGAGCGAAAAAAAAACGATTCGACGAAGAGAATTTGCGTTAAAATTCACGATTGTTGATATAAATTTTTAAATAGTCTTCGATTGTGAAAGATGTACAATTGACACGACTGGAGAAAAAAGAAATTAAAATGTTTTCATCTGTAATCTTGCGAGTTTTCTTCGATGTAGTCATAGAAATAATTGTCAATTTGATATCGAATGGAAAAAGTCAGAAAAAATTAGTTTCAAATAGCATCATTGTGTTACGTAATATCATATAGTAAAAGCGACTCCAGATTACGAAGTAATGCAATGGTTTTAATGAATGTGATTGAAGTTTTGAAATGATGTTTAGAACCAGTAGCTAATATTGTACTACTCGCAAATATTAATCCAGAAGCAAAAGTACCGCTGGTAATACAAGTCAAGGTGTTATTCGTCGAAGTATATAGGAAGCCCGTCTGGATGAGTATCGATAATAAAAAAATTACAAGATAAACGAAATATTCGATCGTAAGTTGCAGAAATTGTGTTAATACAGTGAAACGTATTTTATTACTGTGAGAACTCGATTTTCTATTTGAAAATAGGCTCGGCCGCTTTTTCGTCGGACTCGAGAGATTATTTGATAGAAGTGATTGTAAAAAATTGAAATTTGTTGATCGACCACGAACGCAATAATTAGATCGTGTGCATGGCTTATGAAGAGGTGAAAACAATAGAATCTGTTCTTGAATTTGAAATTTCGATTCACAGCAACGATTCGGTTTGAATGCCGGTTCTGGCAGTGAGTGTTGATTTTCAGGTAGAATAGCGTATTGTGATTGTCGATCACAGAAAAAGCGTTGTTCGTATTCAAGCAATTGCTTGAGATCGGAGCTTTTGTTCTCAAGTTCAATTGGATTTGGAACGTAAGAGTGTTCAGAACTAAATTTCTCGGTAAATATTGATCGTTGTGGTTTTATATCGTGAATATGCCACGATTCAGTGCCTACGGGCCAAAATACATCAGATCCAGCTTCGATATTTTTCTGTTGAATTGATAGATTTTCTTGAGGAGCTTGTTCGATGAACAATTCTCGTTGCGATTTTATTTCATGTATATGCCATGATTCGGTTCCGTCAGGCCACAGTGAGTTCGATTCAGCTTCAGCTGTGATTACAACAGTGTCTTGTAGCTGTTCAGTATCGGAAAAAATTTCTTTGGATTTAATGTAGGCACCTTTGTGACAGTGATGATATTCATATTGACTGCGTTGTCGTCGAAGCAATTTGTCAACTTTTTTTGTTTCGACTGGTTCAATGAACAGAAACCAGTTTTTCCATAAAAATTTTTGGACTCTTTTTCGTTCGTTTAAATCAGTAATGTCTTTAAGTGCCTCATCGATTCGTGGAGCGATATTTCTACAATCATACTGTAAAATCAACGAAAGGGTCGAAAGTTGTTTTCGTGATATGACAGGTGCAGCTTTACGGTTTTGATGATAAGGATTCTGTTCGGTAAGTTGTTCAAGAAGATTTCGACGATCGTGTGAGTCAGCACATCGGGGACAAATAAACGTTTCTTGCTGTAACCGAATCTTTTTGGTAATTGCTGCATTAAAGCAAGTGATACAAACGGTATGCGAACACGGATTGATCTTGTACGTATGCATGTAAATACAGTCAAAACAAACAGTATCCAATTGATCGAAACGTTGTGACATATTGTTTGTTGGTTGCTGATATGTGCTATGCCTTGAATCTGAGAATTGCGACGACAATATCAACGAATGAATACAATGGTTCACTTTCTTGGAGTAAAGCACACAAAGAAAGCCGGTCACGGCACCAAATATTAGAGGTTTCCCTGTATCTTCTCGATGTTCGTTTATTTCCAGATTGTCTCCCCTTCATCAAGTATAGGGAGAGATATATAGAGAGAAATAAAGCATCAAAGAATGCGAAATGAATAAACAAATACCGATGAGTCAAGGAGTGATACATGTGACTGTAACAGTCATATCTTGAAAAATTAACTTTATATATTTGTATCATAAATCGATTTACATTCGTCGATGGAACTCATCTTCATAATAAAATCCTTATTCATATGCCACGACTTCATACATTTAATTTTTATATTAGTACAAAGACGGACATCGGTGATGCAAGTCATCACATATCTAATTATGATATTCAACGAACATTATAGATACAGATCTTTACCAGGCGACTTGTATTCTAGACTATTTCGATACTTTTAAGACTGTATGTCATGTTTTCTCACTCCCATTTATATTTGATCGTCTCAAACAGATCACAAACAATCTTCCATCTATTATATTCAGATCTGTAACTCATTTGGAATTGCAGAATGAACTTCCATTCCAACATGTATGTTTCATTCAAGTTACTCGAGCTTTTCCATTACTTAAACCCACAATTTTGGAGATCTTACAAATATCCATTCGTTGACAACTATTCATATTCGATTATTGAATATTCTCATCTTATTTCACTTGATTTAAGTTATGTTGATCAGTTTCTGAATGAATTTAAAACACATTTACCATGTTTAACTGAATTCAAATTTTCATATGATCAATTGAAAAGCGTAACAAAAACTTTACAAGAAATGCAACACGACAAAATTGTACCTAAGTGAAACGATTAATTGTCGAAGACTCAATTTTTAATTCTATCTTGTTTTGATTTCATTTAAATAAAGAACAATAATTAACATCTTCCATTTTTTGAGAAAATAGAAAAGGTGTTAAATATCATTTTGGTAATGATCGGACTATACGCAACATAAAACAATTCGGTGATCATTTGCGATCGTTCAATTTGAAGAAAGAAATACGAAAATGGTTATTTATTGCTTCAATTACATAGATGATAACAGAATTATTTCACATTAAATATAAGCAATAATTATTAAGATTTCTTAGTGAATAGTTGTTTCAGGATCATCTTCAAATTATCTA
>CAJNOP010002713.1:0-16157 GCA_905250075.1 Rotaria sp. Silwood1
AACTATGGTTTTTTTGAACTTCTCACCTAGAATTTTTTTGTTATAAATACAACAATGTTTTACAGTAAGCCAAACGTGACTCGACTAGAATGCGAAGAAAAGAGGGTGATTTACTGGGTATGTTGGTTTAAACATGAAACCGGCTAGCCATGAGTGGCGCCCTAAAGGGGCACCGACGAACGACTAACCCGTGATCTGGCGGGTTCGCCGAAGGTACACCTTGGGCCGGCGAAATTTATATAAAATTGCTCATTGATCGAATCTCACCGGTTGAAAGTGTCTGAAAACTGCGAAAAACTCAGTGCGGTAATATGAGTTTTGATCCTCGATAAATGGACTGGGATAAGGAGTTACGAACCACGAATAGCGATAATGACACACAAAGGGCTGACGTTGTAGCTTCAGACAGAAGAAGGTCTTGCAGAAAAATGAGAATGAAATGTATGTTACTGTGTGCAATGGTTAGGAACATTAACAATTTGTCAAAAAATCACAAAGCGAAAGGATTAAGAAGAAAGTGAAGGACTGTTTAAAACCATGCCGGTGTCATATACGCAAGCGAGCAGTCGCGAGTGGTGGCTCGTATTGACACCGGCGACTAACTGTGAGCTGCCTCTTACGGTTAAATTTGGAAAATCCTAGGAGAAAATTGAAAAGCGAAATCTTTTTAGAAAGTGGTCATCTCCTACAATAGTATACGGTTTTTTCATACATGTATGTGTATATAATAATAGTTTTCACAACGAAATCTAGAAGGTAATGAGAGATAATGAATGAACGGGATTCAGTCGAGGGCTAAGTGAGTCGTAACGACGAGCGTTACTTGTGTTTTTCTTCCAAACCCTGGATATAGTTAATATATATACGTTTTTTTCCGTTGAAGGATAGATAGAAAGAGAGTGAGTAGAGTGTGATGTATGTACCTGTGTGTAAGGACATTTTTGATTTAGAAAATAAATAGAGAAAAGGTCGAACATTAGACCTCTAATATTTGGAGTCTATGGGCTTTTTTATTTCAAACTGAATTCTAAAATCAAAAAAACCACACCAATTTCTTCCGAATCAAACTTTTCTCGTTTGATACTACGTAGTCTCACTAAAAACCCTTAGTCCCCCCTAGTCCTGCAAAGTCCCCCTTAGTCCCCCCCACAAAAAGCTTAGTCCCCGCTTAGTCCCCTGCGCAGGGGACTAAAGCCTATAGTACACAAAACCACTAGCACACCCTCACCCTCACTCGCGCGCCCACACCCGCACCATGGGTGTGGGTGTGTGTGTGGATCCCAGACCAACACCCACACCCTCAGTCACCCCCCCCCTCACTCCTAGACTCACGTTTCAGTTTGAAATCAAGTATTATTTTTATTTGATAAATTCAGACTGAAATTAAATAGCCCATTGTATGAATATTTGGTGCCGTGACCGATTATTTTTATTATTAAAACAATAATAAAAATCTTACTAGAGGACATTCCAATTAGGAGTGACCTGAATACTACCTACATTTGGAATCAACCAAAGAGGAAATTCATCTCGAATTCATCCATGTCAAATCTGAAAGTTGAATTCAATTATTGAAAATTTACTTCAACTATTCAATTATTCAATTATTCAACTATTCATTTTTTTTGGATAGTTGAAGTTCAACTGTTCAACTGTTCAATTATTCATTTTTCCACACATCACGCCAGCAGGTGTGGGTGCGGACAAGCACATTCAGGGGGAGAGACGGCTTCCACATCCTTCCACGCACACATCTTGGCTATGAGTGTGGGTGGGTGTGGGTATGGGTGTGGGTGGTTGTGGGTGTGGGTGTGGGTGTGGGTGTGGGTGGGTGTGCATGTGGGTGTGCGTGTGGGTGTGGGTGTGTGGGTGTGGGTGTGTGGGTGTGGGTGTGTGGGTGTGGCTGTGGCTGTGGCTGTGTGGGCGTGTGGGCGTGGGTGTGGGTGTGGTATGAGAATAAGACTCACATCCGCACCCACACCCACACCCCCATCCCACACCCACGCCCCACATCCACACCCACACCCACACCCACCAACACCCCAGACTCACACCTCACACCAACCCACACCCACACCGACACCCACACCCCACATCGACACTCCGCGCCCACACCCTTGTCCACTTGATTGACCGATCAAATCTAATATGGACAGATGATTCCCGATGTCCTCTTTCGAATACCAAAATCCGCAGATATGTAGCTGTCTTGATTGCTGGGTTATGTAGCTGACACTCATCTCTCTCTGCTTTTGACACTGGTAAGAATTGCTTCAGTCACGGGGACTGATGGTGTTGTAAGTGTCTCTAACCAGTTTGTCGAGTAAAATTTTGTTTTCATTTTAATCTATATTGATGCAAAATTTCACGAGCTTTCCGAATGTATCATCAGATTTGTGTAATATCACCAATGGGCAGAGATAGAGCCCGAATAGTCTTCAAATTTTATTATGATTATGGCTGTATTATAATTACATTTCAGCATCTGCTGACGCGTAACATAGGAAAGCGTTCGATGGATTTTTTAATGATCTATCGATTGGTGGTTTTCACGCCAAAAATGGTGGAGAAATGACTGAAATACATGAAAAATACCAAACGTGCCCGTTTTTTGCTTATTTTGTCATAGACGTGTATGAGGCTAAAATGTTATCTATGATATCTTCGTTCAGGTTAGCTTTCAAGAGCTGAGTTTTTTTGGCCCATGCGCCAACTTTCTATAGGTCTTCCAATGCAATGTACGAGATCAAAATCAAAATTTTTCCGACGGCCAGCTATGCCATTCTTATTTGGTTAAAAAAAGGGCCGCTGTCAATTGTTGAACCGCATAGCCTTTAAGAGTGAAGAACAATTTTATTTCTATGAACACCAATCTTTGTGTTTTTTAACATCTCGTTTTTAGAATGTGACACACAAATTATCCATTGTGACATGACTCGCATCGCATGAACCACAGCTCGAGTTGAAATTTATGCTATCGATGCCAGACCAGTTAAGTTCAACAAAGGTTCTCTTTTCTGTAAATAGTTCTACTTTTTTCGTATACAAAACGGTGCCTGATCTTGTACCGATCATTGTCAATACAGTGTTATCATGCCAAGCTGCGCATGAATAAAATGAATTTATTGTAAATGTACTGGTAGCCATATTTGTGACAGCCATTGGATTACCATATCCATTAAAGACAAGATATGGAGGACTAACAACACCCGTTGTATAGCCAGTATTAGGAGTAAAATAGTTTACACCATTCACAACCAGAACATTTTGCCAATTTAAACGATTATAGCCGCTTGGTACTGGAATTCCTGATATACTTGTTGTAGTTATTATATCATCAAAAGTTATTAATGAGCTTTGTGCTGGACAGGCTAGAAAAGAAAAATATAAACATAAATTATTTCTATCTTTTCATTTTCTAAGTTTAGTGTGTAATGGTGTCAGAAGAACTTTTTGACTTTTGTGTGAGACTTGCAGCAGCAATAATGCGAAGCTTATTCACTATGCTAGGAAGCAATTGCGGAAAACAATTGAAATAAAATAGATTGATACATTTTGCTTATACAAAGAAACATTATAGGTTGAAAAACACAATAACTTGCACAAGGTGGCCCATAGATAATTTTACCATAAAAGCTTGTTAGCGCAGCTCCTGCGGAGCAGAAATGTGGAACTCACGTATACCTTTAGCTTTGTTACCTGACGCATCATCTGTATACTGAAAGACTTCTCGTCAACTATAGTTGTTTTCCTTGAGAATCGATGAAAAGAGCGGGAATTTATTATTCATTTGTATATTAAAAATATATATTAAAAAAGAAAATATTGTTTTTTCATTTAAGCGCGCTCGATTTCATTTATAATTATTGTTATATACTCGATAATAATATTTTTTTTTGTTTTCTAATTTGAAGTTATTTTTCTCCGCCATCGACTATTTGATGAATACGGTTGTTGCAGTCTATAATGGGGTGGGGGGGGGGGGGTTGTGTTTGTATGGTTCTTTTTCGTTGCTATGGTCTGTAAGGGGAGGGGGGAGCCGCAAAACCTCGAACTTAAAACTTACACTCATTATTTTCTTCGAAAATATACGTGAGTTCCACAAAAAAATTTGAATATTTCTACTTTTTTAAAATTATGCTCGTAAATGTAACACTCAGAAATGTTTACATGATAATATAAGGAGAAATTATGATAGTTAAGCTCGCCACCAATATCATTATACAGGGCATTGAATTTGCTTGTGTAGATGTAAAAGAGTAAATACAAAGACAAAAAGAAAAAAAACAAAACAAGAAAACATGAAAAAATTCAGAATTTGAGAAGAAGTAAGTAAACGAAAGAGAGAAAAGAAAAAGAAGCGAAGGAGGACGTTTGTAAGTGTTTCAAGGACAGAAAAAAGGAAAAGGGAGAAGCAAAAGAAAAGAATCAAT
Source organism: Rotaria sp. Silwood1 (assembly GCA_905250075.1). Lineage (NCBI taxonomy): Eukaryota > Metazoa > Rotifera > Eurotatoria > Philodinida > Philodinidae > Rotaria > Rotaria sp. Silwood1. Next base: position 4,434 of record CAJNOP010002713.1, read on the forward strand.
GAATGAGAGAAGGATTCTGCATGCTCTTTTTTTGTACATAACTACTTTATTTCAATAAATAATATTCATTTTCAAAAAAGTAGTTCATGCTTTTCTATCAATTGCCTTACATGATTGCTACAAAAAAACTGCTCAAGGTAATCGTTCTTTCTTTTATGAAAATCATTCTAAAGAAAAATATCATTATAGAATAGTGAACGACCAAGATCCGTTGTGTGCATACATTCTATTCTTCTTTGAATATAGTGTTTAACGCAAGCCACTAATAAGAGTTTATTAGTCATAATGTATAGATTATGAGTTGAGACAAAGGGACAGTGATGCACCATTCGAAGACCAACTCTGAATTTCTGCTGTAAAAGTTTTTGTTGTGACTTGAGAAGCAGGAGAAGAATGGAAATAACCACGCAAAGTGAGGAAACGTGTATGCGAAAAAACATTGTCAAAGCACCTTGATGGATATGAAGCGTATTGCTCTTAACTATTTAAGCTTCCCAGGGGATTTTTGAATGTTTCCTATACATCTATCAATTGTTAGTTTCAATGATAATTTGTTTGTCAATGTAAATCCTACATATTTAAACTCATTTACTAATTCGATTTTTTTGTCTATTCATTCCTATGTGCATTCTTTGCTTCTTTATTTGTGTATAAAACAATTGTGCCACTGTTTTTGACCTTTGTCATTGATAGAGAAGTGTTCGAAGCTTTGATTCATAGGAAAAACATTAATAAACAGTGCTCAAAAGTATCAGCTTTGACTTGATCACAAAAATTTACCCTTTCTACCAAAAAATTACGACAGGGTCCTGGATATTTTAGGAATTTTCTGCAAAAGAACTTTCAAAAAATTGGATGAAATCTTCGATAGGTCAGAGAAACTGATGAAAGTCCAGAAATTGCAATAAAATTTGAATAAAACTATGGAAACCAGAGAAACAATGGGAAAGCTATGGAATGAACGAATGTGGATTTGTCAGGTGAGCATGCAGAATCTCATACATCGAAAACTTGAAGTCGTGCAGTATCTGACCGATGGGATGGTATTGATGGAAACAATGTCCAAGTTACTATTACGAAATAGACTTACCCGTTGGCTGGCTAAAGACCGGCTTCGCTATAGAACAAAAAGAAGAATTGATGAAATAAAACAAGTATCAGTGTGTAATCCTTTCTCGACTTCATACCCAATGGCAATATGATGCTAACAGTCGAGAAGAGTACAGTGGCAGCGATGGAAATTGCAAACATCATTTGTTTTTTCGAATAGCAAATAAGTCGAGTTAAGCATCTACGGACACCTTAAATAATCATACTTCAACCATTATTGAAAGTTAATAGCAGATGGTACCCGGTCACATTGTCGATAATAGGCAAGAAAAAACGCCATTCGATTTATGCTACAGATTAATAGAATTGGTTTGCCTTATCTTTTTTCAAACAGTACTATATTCCGCTGAAAGTCGACTTCCATTCAAACCATGTACGGCAATCATGGTCTCGATGTAACAGAGATCGGCTCTAAAACAATAGTTTCTTTTTATACAGAGCTTAAAAGTTCCGCAATATTGTCCGCAACTATGAATGCCGATCAGCTTGGCATTTTGTTTGGCGCGAAGCTTTGCAGTTCATGTCCTTTCCATTTCGTTTGAGAATATGCAACCAAGAGCAACAAGTGCAAACAAACACCCTATGCCTAATACTTCTATTAATAACTTGTAACAATGAATATCCTTCAAAACGGGTATTAGTCAAATACGCTCTCACCCACTCTTACTACCGTTTAATTCGAAGATAGTATTAATCGATAGAGCATAAGATTCTCCATTCATGAGACCCCGTTCCGATCCATTTTCTTCAAAAGATCTTAGATAAAACAATCAAATATCATTTTCATGAGTCTACTCTCGCTCACTCACCCCACTCTCATCCAGATCTTAACAAGAGGATGTGGGTGTAGGGTGGGTTTGGGCTGTGTGTGGATGTGGGGTGTGGGTGGGTATGAGCATCGAGTGTGGGTAAGGTGTGGGTGTGAATGGAAAGAAGACCCGCAACTGCACACAAACATACGCACTACCATATCCACGCTCCGCTCACACTTACAGCCAAACCCGTACCCACACTTATCACACACACTCCACACCCACACCCATCCACACCCTTGTATCATGAATCATTTTTGAATTACTTTTCTTCATATGATCTATTGCACACTTCCATCATCAATCTAAATCAATATTTCAATACAATAATTATTTCATATTGATTACAACTTAATTTTCAAACAATTTCTCAGTCATGAAACGTCTCAAAAATCTATGATGAGAAAAAAAAAACAACAATTGAGGAAGTTGATATAAAAAATCACTGCATTGGAAAATAACAAATCAGTATGTGTTACATTCTGATACATTTATGTTTCATTGTCAAAACATGTTCTTAAGTCTGAACAGATCTTTCTTGTAATCGATGACGGTTTCATTAACAATACTGTACAGATGTCATAATTTAAATGCTCTGTAAAATCTTAACGCAATCATTTTTTCGACGTAATGCTAACAGAATTTTCCATGGAAGAGAAGCTTAATTAGAATCAACAATAATTCTAGGTTTTTTGTTTGTTCGTTCATGAAATAATTCAATTTGTTTGTTTTCACAATCAATTGTTAGTTGAATTATATCATTAGTTTTTATTTCATCGTTTTTCGATCCTTGAAGTTTAGTATTTTTAATACATCTTCCATGTAGCCATACTTCAGTAGTATTAAACCAACTAGCAACAACAGTTAAATGATACATAATCTGTCGTAAATTAATATCAGATGAAGAAATACCAATAAAAGTATCATAAGAACCTGTACTATGTTCAATTTTAAATTGCAACGTATGACAACCATTCGTATAAGATTTTTGACCACGAAAAAAAATAAATTTATGATCACTATCAATATGTTTGATACGAAGACCACCATCTTCGATAATAGCTAAACCATTTCCTTCAATAAATATTTCTTCAATTCTTTTAAATGATAATAATTCTTTGTTTTTTATGTATGTATTGACATTGTTAGTTTATTTTATCTCAATGAGATAAACAGGAGACTTATTATCTTCTACAATATGAATCATGGGTAATAATTTTATTTGTGATTTAAGTTCATTTAATTGTTCTGTCCATCGTTTTAAATCAATTTCTGAAAAAGTTTCAGCTTCTCGTGCAGAAAGAAGTTTCGATGCAACATTTCGACATGTTTTTAAAATTTGATTATTTGAACTTTCAAGAATTTGTTTTAGATCAGTTCGAACTTTTTCAGCTGCTAATTGAATTCTTTTCATAGATTCTTGTTTCCATTTATCAGTTTCTTTCAATAATAAATCATTATCTATTGATAATCCAATATCTTGTTGAATTAAATCATGTTCTTGCATTATATTTTCTAATTCAATATTAAGTTGTTGTCGATGTTCAATGCCATGTTTACTACAGAAAGCTTGTTGACATCCGTCACAAGTCAATATAACCGCCAATTTTGTTACACAACATACATTGTTTTTTACCAAATGAAGTTGAACTCATAACTATATAGTTGAAATATCTGGAAAATAATGTGAATTTGTGAAAATTAAAATTTTTTTCGTAAATTATAATGAAAACCTTAATTAAATATTAGAAGAACAAGAAAAATTCTAAATTTAGAAATATTAGAGTTGATGAACATGTAGAAAAATGAATTTATAGTCAGAATCAAAAATATTAAATGTTAGATTGAATATTATTAAAAGAATTATTGCATGGGACATTCGATACGAATTTGATTACCAGCATCTTTATCAACTTTAACTCCAGGTACATTTTCTGAATTATCAAGAAATTCAGATGGAAATTTATTACGAATAAATTCAGTTGCTGATGGATGAAATTTTTGATAGAAAGCAATAAATATTTCATTTTGATCTTCAGTAGACAAATTCATATAACTTGGCTGTTTTTTAAGTATAATTTCATTGAAACCAGTAATATATAGATCAAGAGTTTTTTCAATTTCTGTCGCTGTCGGACGTCGTTTAGGATCATCAGAAGTACATCGAGCGATCAAATCAGCAAATATAGGACTTTCTTCCTGAAAAGCAATTTTGTTACTAGCTAACATCCGAAATATGTGTTTTTTTGAAGTAAAAAGTTCATTTAATGTTAAACCAAATGTAAAAATATCGAGCTTTTGATCATAAGTACCACGATAGAATTCTGGTAGCATATATGGTGCACATCCAATTTGTGTTTGTTGATTTAAAGGATCAATAACACGTGCTATTCTTATATCACCAATTTTAGCTACATAATTTTCATTTACAAGAATATTATCAGGTCGAATATCTCTATGTATCATTCGATGTTCATGTATTCTTCTCATTCCACTAGCAATATTCATTACCATATCAAGTTTTCATCGTAAAGATGTGGGTATGGGTGGGTGTGGGGTGTGGGTGTGGTCGGTGTGTGTGTGGATGTGGGGTGGGTGTGGGCGTGGATGTGAGTGTGAGTGTGGGTGTGAGTCTTGTTTTCACTACATCACACCCACACCACCAACACCCACACCCACACCCACCCCCAGCCACACTCACACCCTTCCACAATAACTATCCTCACCGAAGCAATGTAAAATTTGCATGTGGTGTTTTGTTAGTTTATATCTCAATCAAATGATTGATATAGATCTGAGAAATAATTTGATTGTCTGCTTAGTAGCTTTGTGGATATTACCGGATTTCGAATTGGCTCGAAATAAATTCATTCCGATTCATCGAGTGGGTTTCATTAAGTCTTACACTTTATGTATTATTCCATATATATATTATAAACCAGCCATTTATAAGCACTAGTGTTTCAATGGTAGAATACTCGCTTGCCAAGCGAGAGACCCGGGTTCGATTCTCGGCTGGTGCAATTTTATTTGTTGTAATTATGTAATTTCACCACACGAGTGCAAATGCAAAACTCTTCTCACGGAGATTATGTCAATTTTTTTCGTTCTGTTTCGTGATGGCTGTTGTTGAAACGACTGAATACACCGAAGCAATATAAGGAACAATCTGCGTCTCAGGGAAATAATTCAATAGGCAGATTGACATTAAATTCTTCAAAACCATGTCAGGAATGAGCCATTTAAATTTTGTTCTCTCATAAGTTCATATGTTCATGGAAGGAGTGATAAAATCATTTGAAATGTTTCAATTATTCCTGCTGCAAACATTTTTCATATAATTTTATTCATTATTAATACGACCAGTAACTATATTCATCCTATTCGTTCTGCATCATCCGGATCAGCTAATTTCAACCTAGATTCATGGAAGATTAAGCACTATATCAGCCACTGCCTGTCTGACAATCTGATGCTGGTAGATCTGCGCTCGTGATGTATCATTATAGGTACAATATGCGTGAATAACAGTCAGTAGTGGTGGTTCAACAGTAGAATGCTCACCTGTCACGCGGGCGACCCGGATCCAATTTTGAGCTAGTGCAATTTTTTTAAATTACGAAATTTCTCCTAGAGACGGACAGATAGAAAAAGTCTAGACATCGTGTCTGCTTTTCTGTTTCTTTTTCTTGTTTTCATAGTGGCACAGTTCTATGCTATTTAAAAAACGAAAGTAATAGGTCGCATCGTTCTCTCTCTTTCATTCAGGGATGTGGGTGTGGGTGTTGATGTGAATGTGAGTGTGTGGATGTGTGGGTGTGGGTGTGGGTGTGGGTGTTTTGTTTAAGTCCGCTCAAGCTTAGACGCAGACTCAGACTCATCCACACCTACACCCACACCTACACCCACACCCACACCCCACACCCACACTCACACCCACACCCAAACACCAACATCCACACCCTCCCACACCCGGAATACAGAAAGGAACACAAAAAGATAAAGAAGAACAAACTAAGAATATGGACCATAGAAGTTCTATAGACAATACTGCCGCGCTCGGTGTAGGGAGAAGAAAAAAATAGCTGTAATGTTATTTTCTGAACAGCAGCAGACTTTTACATCTTATAACGATGTTTTTACTCAAGATACGAACCAAAACATTCTTTCAACTTGCTTGTAAAGTTAATCATTTGATCTATGACAAATGTATTAAAACATGCGTTCTAGCATGCTTGTAAAAGCCTCATTTTTACCAGAAAAAGTATGAATTGAAACACACGCTGAAACACCTTTATTAAAAAAACGCGTTGAAAAGTATGGCTTAAGTGCGTTTGTAAAAAGATCGTGTTTTCAACAAAAGAAATAAAAAAAACGCATCAAGATTCATAACAAATAAACGCGTCGTAACAAACAAAATAAAACATGCTCGAACGAAATTTTTAGTTGACATTTTAAGTTGAAAAAACATGTTGTAAATAAAAAAAAGATGCATTTAAACGCGTTGTAAACGAAAGCCGATGCGTTTAGATGCGTCTCAGACAAAAGAAGACGTGTTTAAACGCAAAAGCAGCGTTTTTTTCTCTGAAAGTTTGCATTGGAACGCGTTTTTATAGAAATTTTTTTTTCGTGGGTAAGTTAAAATTTTTAAAAATGATTTTTTTTTGTTTTATATTTTTGGATTGATTTTGACCGTTAAATGAACATTAAGTTAAAATTTATTGAAGTGATTTTTTTACTTTTATTTTTAGATTTATTTCGACCATCAAATGAACAGTAAGTATTAACTTAGATAAATTCGGGTGCCCAGCCAGATTAGGCACTTCAGATATTTTGTTTCTATCTTAAGGTGAATAAGTGGGGGACGGGGAGGTACAAAAAGCTAATACAGAATACGATGACAAACGATGTTGTATACGACCGTGTACGATCGTTTACGTGGCTCGTATTCACGTCATATTTCGTCGTATGCAACACGACGATATACGGTCGTAATTCAGGCGGCAAGTAATAGGGGGAATACAGTCGTAACTTACATCGTATACGACTGTACACGATCGGGTACGCTGCCGTATACGATTGTTTACGAGTGTCCCAATCCTCGCCCTAGGATAGTTTTGATCCACAGAATTCTCCTGTTTTTTCGCAAAACATAGACGAATACAAACCATTTCAATAGAATGAGAAAAGAAAAAAAATATTTTTTTTATCAAACAAATGAGACATTTCTGTTTACAGAACATCAATAAAAGCATTACAACTACAGTCGTATTCAATGTTAAATGTATCAAATAGAAAAAAGCACTGAGATACACGATAGAAATTCTGAAACTTTTGAAGAAATAAACTTATCAATAATTTTCACATGTACATTTCATATTAGGAATATGAAATCTAACATTTCTTGTTGATGATCCAAAATAGTGTTACTGGAATAGTTAGAAACTTTTACAAATAAATTTTCGTAAAAAACAACTATTTTGAGAAAATTGTTCATTTTTAGTAAGTAGAGAGTTGAATGATGATGATGTCCATTTTCAGATAATGGACGATTTCACATTAGACACTCTTTTATTATAAAAGGTAAATTTTCAAAACAATGCATAATTAACAACTGATTTTATTTTTCATGACCTTCATGAGAGGGTAAACCTTTGTTTCGATTTTAACGTGGTAAAAAAGTATATATTCAAATATCTGATTGAGAGTTTTCTAAAATAACATTTAATACGCTAAAAACATTCAGATAGTCTGATATTCAATTTTCTCTAGATTTCCGAAGTTATTCTATTAAAAGCAAAAGATCTAAAATTTTAATGAGAATTCAATTTGAGTTTCTGATTTCAATATATGAAAAATTTAAATTCGCATTCCTAAACTTGAGCACATTGACTTTGTATTTTCACTGAAAACTTGACATAGACAACTTTTTATAACGATCAAGATTTGTTATTTATGTCACACTAATGACATTATTACGAATAAAAAATTAACCCAGTTTTTAACTGTAACTTTTAGTGAATATCATAACCTGTCATAGAAGTACCGGTGAGAATTCGGTAACAGGATGCTCATCACTATGCACATGACATGGTATCTAAAGATTAAGATGAAAAGATCGAAATTTTATAATTGCGAGACAATAACGAATTCATATAACTAGAATATCTTGCTTGGATCATGGTCATCCTCGTACGTAGAAAAACAACTATTTTCTGAAGATCTTTTCATTACGTAACAAAAATAAAATTAGTTCGAATGAAATATTAACTATAGAGTCCTATAGGGTAAAACAAGATGAATCTTTAGAAAAAGATTTCTCTGATTATTTTTCAACAAACATAAATCATGTGATGAAAGATTCTTAATAATAGATAGTTTAAAATAAGTTTTGCATTTGTTTTTACACTCAAATAAAACTAATCTTTCCATATACCAATGTTAACTAAACTTAACTCAACTTTTTAATGTTTTTTTTTTAGAATCGATGAAAAATTGCTATGAAATGTCTCTCTTCCATATTGTATACAAAAGAAAATTTTATTCCAAATTCGATAATTTTTACCGTATTTTTGATCATGAATGAAAAATTCATTTTTAATAAAAGTACATGTTTATTTCTACTCCATACTTTTATTTCATTTCAGTACCACCACTACGCGCCAGAACTATTGATATTCCTCCAAATTCAACATGGTCAGCAAATGGTATCACTGTTGCTGGAGGAAATGGACGGGGCAGTGAAACCAATCAACTCAATCACCCATGGGGTTTGTACGTCGACGATGATCAAACGATTTATGTTGCTGATTGCGCCAATGACCGTATTGTGGAATGGAAATTTGGTGCAACGAACGGTACAGTGGTTGCTGGTGGAAATGGAGAAGGGAATGGAACTCATCAATTATTTATCCCATACGATGTGATTATCGACAAAGAGAAAGATAGTCTCATCATTAGCGATTACAATAATAAAAGAGTAGTTCGATGGCCTCGTGGAAATGGTACTCATGGAGAAACAATTATTTTAAATATCGATTGCATCGGTTTGACAATGGATGACAATGGTTCTCTCTATGTCGTTGATCATGTAAAACATGAAGTGAGACGATATAAAATTGGTGATACTCAAGGAACAGTGGTTGCGGGTGGCAATGGAATAGGAAAGCGTCTCGATCAGTTCTGTTTTCCGGGCTACGTATTTGTCGATCGAGAGCATTCAATTTATGTGTCTGATCAGAGAAACCACCGTGTAATGAAATGGAAAGAAGGTGCAACGCAAGGCATTCTCATCGCAGGTGGTCAAGGAACAGGAAATAGGATGACACAATTGAATGAACCTGCAGGAGTTGTTGTCGATCAATTGGGTACTGTCTATGTGGCTGACTGTTTGAATCATCGAATCATGCGTTGGCCAAAAGGTGCCACACAAGGAAATGTTATTGTTGGTGGGAACGGGGAAGGAGCAGAGTCAAACCAACTCAATAGTCCCATAGGTTTATCATTCGATCGATATGGTAATCTCTATGTCGCCAATCGCTGGAATCATCGAGTACAAAAATTCAATATCGAATAGACTCAATTCGTATGATTTTTTGGGGGGATATTGGAATTTCGCCAATTGGGACTTTCCCCAATACGACATTCGCCATTGGCGAATGTCGTATTGGGGAAAGTCCTAGTTGGCAAAATTCCTGCTAGCCTTTTTTGTGTACTCAAAAAGTGAGTACACTACTAAAATCGGTCTGTGTGTCCGTCCGGCCGGCCGGCCGTCCGTCCGTATACACGATAACTTTCGAAAGGAGAGTCACATCGCGATGAAATTTTTTGCACAGTTCAGTCTTTACAATATCTCGGTCGAGTTCGAAGATGAAAAGGATCCGTCGAGAAATGGCTGAGTTATCAAAAAAATTGTGATTTTTGACCAGACCATTCCTGAGGGGGGGTACGGGAATTTTTCGGAAAAAAAAATTTGCTCAAAAGTATTCACAAAATACATAAATCGACTCAGTTTTTAACGCTGATTCTGAATCTGATATTAGTTTTGAACCAAATCATAGTTTTTCTATACTCCAAAAGTGAGTACACTATAGAATAGTCAGTGTGTCAGTGCGTCCGGTTGGCTGTTCACATGATAACTTTTGACAACAGAGTCAGATTGCGATGAAACTTTCTACAAAGCTTAGTCTTGACAATATCTTGGTCGAGTTTGAAGGTGAGAAGGACTGGCCGAGCCGTTCCTGAGTTATTGCGAAAATGCCCCTTTTTACCTATAGCTTTCTATGGAAAAATAGACCCATCGCGGCTTTCGTAAAAGAGTTTTCCTATCATAGTCAATTAAGATCCTAACTATTATATACCATTCGATAGAGAATTTCAAGAGCTACAAAATGATTTATAAAACATAAAGAAATAAGAAGGTTGACTCACCTATCGCAAGAATAATTAAAGAGAACTGGGCTATATTTTGGTTCACGATCTAATTGATCCACAAATAGAGCTCTATCTCCCGATCACAGTGATGATGTTTCGAGGTTTTCAGAGATGGAGAACTCGAATGTGTATTGCACTCCCAACGTAATACTATTGGTTGTGCAGTGGCCAATAGAAATCAAGTTATAGGAAAAATGACTGTTTTAGGGTAAATCAAGGGAAAGACTTCAAACTTGAGCTGTGTTCGATCCCAAGTCCTATTGGTTTGGCAACGTGCAATGAAAATCAAAATTTGAAATGCTAGTTTTCCCGGTATAATTTTGATGTTCAGACATTCTAGGATGACTGATTCGTATGATCCACTTTTTGAAGTACACATAACTCTCGGATTTAAATCCGAAGTTTCCGCATTTATTTTGTTTCGTTCTTCTCTTTTTCCTGTTTCAAATAAATTGCTATTGAATGAAAAAATGTATTCCAAGCTATTCTATTTTCGCATGCACGCATGTGTAACCAGGAATCACCCTGGTGGGGTCGTAACGAGCGTAATCCTCATGCACGCGCGAGAAGACCCTCCTCATCGACACGCATCCATTCAATCACATATGTCAGTAAGTCTGGACGCTCGATCGTGTGCCACAGACATCAAAGCAGTTTCTGATCGAGCTTTTAGGGACTATCCGAAAGTCCTTCTTATAAGACGAACTCAATCTCAATGGACAGAACTCATGCCACTCACCACTAACACTCATTTGTCTACGCCTTAGCCTATTCTCAACTCAAAGAAAAGAAAAAGAAAGTATTAATCATCCGTCGATGTTGAATGATGACGTCTGAAAAGAAAAGAAAAGAAAAAATAATTAATTTATGGTATATGTGGAAAGAACAGAAAAACTTACACAATCAATATCTATATTTGTTTTTATTCTTGATTCTCTAAAATGAAAAGAAAAAATTTTTCAAAAAAAAGTTCATAAGAAGACTTATCACCCTCTGTATGATCCAAGAAAGAAAAAAGCAAAAGAAAAGAAAATTAAAACGAATACCTACATTTTTTTATTGTCTTGTTTTGAATTGAATTAAGTTTTATAATTTTGTATCGTCGAAGTCAATCTAAAATATAAAAACAAAAGATTATTATTTGATTCAATAAATTGAATGATTGTTGTGTAGAAAACATACATATTTATACTGTCCAACAAAACAATTATATAAAGTTTTTTTCGTCAAGAGAGATGAAAAGACGATAATAATAAAGCTATCATCAACAATCACATAAACATTGAGATAAGTTCAATCACAAATATCCCAACGTATACGTCTCATACTATGGGCTATTTAATTTCAGTCTGAATTTATCAAATAAAAA
>CAJNOP010002714.1:0-16152 GCA_905250075.1 Rotaria sp. Silwood1
TGTTGCAAGTAATAGTCGAAAATAATTGTTCGCAGTCAATCATTGTTTAATTTGATCATGGGTCAGCGTAGTTCATCGTCAGTATTACCATCGATGCAGGAAACCAAATCGACTTTGACTGTTAGTATTGATTACGAAATCGATTCTCCTCGATTCTCTGTTCATGATGCTCAGAAAGTACAAGAAGGTATTGAATACTTAAACAAACATGGCTTTGCAGTGTTTGCTGATATACTTTCGCCCGATGAGATTACTTCCAATATCGATCTGTTCTGGAAGCATTTGGAGAATTTGCCTGTACCATATCATATTCAACGAGATAATGCGAAAACGTGGGACTTTTTATGGCCTGGCATAGCTCGTCTGGGAATAATGTCGAATGACGGCATCGGTCATTCGCAATTTATGTGGTCCGTGCGAGGCAATCCTAATATTAAAAAGATTTTTTCTCAAATTTGGCAGACATCTGAGTTACTTGTCTCGTTTGATGCTGCTGGCTGCTTTCGCGATTGGCGTTTGAATCCCACTTGGAAGACAACAAGTGGTTGGTATCATTGCGATCAAGTCAGTATTTTTTGTTTAGGTTTCTTTTCTTAATTCATTTCAATTGTTTGTGTATTTTTCTGATAATAGCATCCGATTCGAAAACCCAATCGTTGCTCAATTCAAGGTTTAGTATCTCTAACTGATGGCAATGAATTTACTGGTGGTCTTGTAATTGTGCCTGATTCACACAATCACTTCGGCGAACTTCAATCTCTTGTTAGCGCCAAGAATCGACAAGACGATTATGTGGCCATACCTTCTCAACACCCATTACTTCAACAATTAAAGCCCCATCTAGTCAAATGTAAAGCAGGTGATCTCATTGTGTGGGATTCTCGATGTATTCACTGTAACACACCAGCTCTTGATATTAATGATGAGACAAAAGAGGAGATGAACACGAATGAGAATAAAGCTCCTCGACTACTACGCATTGTAACCTATGTGTGCATGGGTCCAACAGCAATGGTTACATCTGTTAAACTCGAAGAATTTCGAAAGACTAGAGAGAAATTTGTGAGAGATAGAGTAGCATGTACACACTGGCCACATGAACTTAATGCCTCAAGTAAGTAATGTTTGAGAAAAGAAAAAGTATTGATCTTTTCTATGTAGGCCTTCCACAATCTGATGAGAAACAAGCACTGAAACTAAACGCATATCAACAATCTCTAATCGTCGGTACTAATGTTGACGCTAATGATGCAACACTGGGAGCGGCAGTTGACATATGATTTCAACCGTTACCTTTCTATAACTATAATTATTTACATGATCGTCCGAATAAAGTAATTCAAACTAAGTTTTAAGAAATGTGTAATTGTAAATTTGGATCATTGTGTTAGTATGAGTGGATATCGATATGAATGTTGGCATTCATTTCGTTGACCGCAGTCTACACTTACAACTACAGAGTACTCGAACATAGGTTGTAAACAGACGATTTTTATCTCAACTGATTTCAGCTTGGTATTTGGTTATGGATAACTTTTAGGTTCATCGCTATAAGAAGGGCGTGGGTATGCGGGTGTGGGTGTGGTGGGGTGTGCATGTGGTAGGGTGGATATGGGATGTGAGTGAAGGGGGTATTGATGTGAGTGTGAGTATGGGTGTTTGCACAAATAGAAACACTTCCACCTCACACCCACACCCCACCGACACCCACACTCAATACCATTGAAAATTATGAGATCGTTGAATATTAGATGCTGTAAATACAGAAGCCATTTTTTATTCTTTTCTAAATCAACAGCACGAGAACAGAGCTCTTACAAATCTGTATGTGAATCATAATAATTGATTCATCATTCGCACATTGATCCTTTCAAAATAGCAAGAAAGTTACAAAAGAAACATTGAAATACAGTACCCTACCTCTTTTTGTGACAGTGAGATTTATTATAAAAATAATGATAACTAAGCAGACAAAAAGAAAAGTTTTTTCAAAAGAATTGAAAAATAAAGCGGATCTAAGAAGGAAAAAAGTTTTCTCTTTCATCAATCAATTTTTTGGTATCTACTAAGCATCAAAGATTGGTTCCGATGGTAAATATTGATTGATTTTTTTTTACCCTATCAATCACATGAACAAATAGCTAGTACATCTATTACTGAGCAAGAAAAACATAGATTAACTTTATTAAGTATCATGACTTTCATAATAGATGAATTAATCAATAAATAATTGGTATGATCCCTGAACAAGGAGAGACAAATCTTTTTGACTTCAGTATTTTTAGTTCAGAAATATTCAAGAAAACGTATATACGGTGTTTTTTTAGATCTACTTACAGACTTTTAAGGGTGCGAGTGTGGGTGTGAAGAAGGTAATAATACTCAAACCCACATCCACCCCCAAACCCATACCCATTCATACCCACGAACACCCACAAACACATCCTGATCAATACTAACTAATTCAGAATTAAACAAAAAAATTTTTAAAAAATGAGCATGCTGACGAGTGTTTGCCGCAACTACATTTGAGTGTGTTAGATTGAGTTGCCATTTTCTCAGCGAATTCTCAATGAATATAACTGACATTTTGCCAGCAGTTAGAGTGACCTAAGACCTATCAGTACTATAAATATGGGACCTAAAGGATATACTATAATAGAAAAACTAAAGAAACAAGATTTTTCGTTTATTTTGGCCTGGGGGATATATTTATCTTTATTTATACGAAACGAAAAAGCTCTTCATAAAGATAATAACACACGTTTTCTTTATTTAATCACAAAACATTTTCGAACAGTATAAAAGGCATTGTAATCTTATCATTTCTTATTTCGTATTAACTAAGAATATCAACAAAGATGGTTTTTGTCTTCTCTCTTTTCGTATTCTTAACTATTAGCAATGGTGTTCATATGCATATATGCCTATGGTCACCAATGCAACGTGGTACATTTGATATTTCAACTCCAGGTGCTCATTCATGTTATCATAAAATAGCACCATGTGGTAATATTAATTCATCATCATCATCTCCACGTACATCATTAGTTGCTGGTAGTAAACATAAAGTTGAATTTCAACAAAATCTTAATCATTATTATACAATAAAACCTGGTACAATTGATATATCATTTGCTGTAGGTCTTAATCCATCTGAAAATGATTTTACTGTAATACATTCATTATCGGATTATAATGCAATGAATCAAATAACACAAACAAATTTTTCAGTTGAAATTAATTTACCAAATCAACCATGTGATGAATGTGTTCTACGTGTTCGATACTTGTCAAATAATCCTTTAGAAGATGATCATGGAACAGTTTTTCATCAATGTTCAGATATAAAATTAACTCAAACATTAATTAATATAAAAAGGAAAGACAAAGAACAAGAAAAACGAGTAGAAAGTATGAATAAAGAAAGACAAGAAGATCCACATGATTGTTGTATACCAGAAAGTTATGTTAATTCTTTTTTTCATATTATACCTGCTATTGATTTTCGATCAGAAGGAGTAATTTATTATGATAAAAAAGCAAAACAAATGCGTGTTACTGTAGTTAATAATGGTGGTCGTGGTAATACAACTTATGATGGTTTATTTCATATGTGGATGAATTTTACATCAGGCAAACAATATTATTATAATTATCGTAATGGTACATGTGATCTTTATGGGTTAGATTATTGGAATGATTGGTGTTTTGGTAATAAATATAATCAAAGTGAAGATTTTGTTGCAGCTGATATTCCATGTACATCACCTCTTGCACCATCTAGTAAATGTCATCAATGGCGTAATGGAGAATTTCTTTTTGAAACTTATGCAGATGATTCATGTTTTCCATCAAGTATATCTCGGCCTAGTGGAGAACGTATTGTTTATTTTGGAGGAAGTGTTCATCCAATTCCATCATATATTTTTATACCTGATCCAGTTTGTCTTAAACAGAAAAAAGTTAAACATGCTCCACCTGGATGGATGAGATTTCATTTATAAGTTTCATTATTATTATTTTAAGCATAAATTGATTAAAAATAAAAATTATTGAAATAAATATTCAATATGTAGAATTTTCATACTTTTAAGAAGTAGATAATGGAAATTATAAAAGATTTTGCCGTAAGAGAGGGTATCGATTCAAAAAATGATGTTGTTTCTGAAAGAGCAGAATTCTGACTATCTCCTTGTGTATTTATTTCAATCCTCATTTTTTTTTATGAGAAATAACTGTTTCGATCGGGTAAAGCACAGTGGGCAGAAAAAGGAGGTCAGGAGCAATTCCTAGATAACAAATCGCTTTTGAGTCAAAACTATATGCATTATGTAGGCTCTAATGAGGTATGAATATCCTAAAAAAAATTCAAGCTTCTAGCTTATTTCTGTTGAGATATTTAATTTTTGCGGCAATTTTTTAACAGAAACCCGTAATCTCCCGCAGGTTCAAATGAAAAACTAATTTCAGAATTTCGACTTGTAACTTTGCGCAAAGAAAAGTTTCAATGAGTCTAGTTTATTCTTAAAGTTTCAGATTGTTTTGGTTGCTTCTAGCTCGATATAGGAGTATAAGAAAAACATAGTCTTTTTCACAACTACTACAGCGCAAGATGTTAAATATTTATGTTTAAGCATAAGAGCTACTAAGAGATTTAAAACTTTCAGAATAAACTAGTCTCATTGAAACCTTTCTCTGCGCAAAGTTTCAAGTCAAAAATCGAAAGTTGATTTTTCAGGTGCATCTGAGGGACCACCGCGTTATACCACAAGATGCTGTAAAAAATCAAATATTTGGACAAGGTTTTAAGCGGGCATCTTTGAGCATCCACTGGAAATAGATGATGACTTGGTCTATCAAATAACAAATTAAAACTTGAATTAAATCTCTGGCTGAATCCCGGCGAACGAATTACATGATTGGCTGATAGCTAGTTTTTAGTATACTGGTGATGTGTTTTTCATCTTGTCAAACCAAAAAGAACTTCAGGAAGTCGTAATGTCCTACAGCATACAATAAATATATAGCACTGTATAATAACTGATAAATATAAGTAGATCCTCAATTAAAAACATACATTTTACTTATGTTTTCCTATTAGTGATATTTACCTATTTTGAGTACCTTATGGTACCTGCAACATAGCAGATACTTGCTTTCAATCATTATCCGGGATGAAGTTAAATGGAGAACCATAGTAACTCCAATGCTAGCTATGATAGGAGTTTTAATCCCGAAAATTGATTTTGTCGCCTGGCTGCCCACTTTGGAGGGAAGAGATCACAGTGGACAAAAAATGGAGTCAGTAGGAAGGGTGTGGGGTGTGGGTGTGGATGTAGCTCTTTGCTTCAATGACACCCACACCCCACCCACACCCACACCCACATCCACCCACCCACACCCACCCACACCCACATCCACACCCCGCACCCACATTCACACCCACACCCTGAACTTAACCGTATTTTTAATTTGCCCGATATAAGCTCTCTTGTTATACTAGGTCTTCTCTTATTTATTAAATATTTCATTTGTGAAAATGCTGATTCGACTTAAGCACTACTGCAAGATCATGAATATAAAAAACGAATGAGCATTTTAAAATTTGGCGAGAAAAAATAAGATCACCAATAACTGATCAGATCTTATTACTTCATTGCCTGTTGAATAATCAGCATCACATACTTTCGCGCCCACTATATCATTGATAAAAAGAAAGAATAGATCAGAGACACTACCAAATGTTGATCAGAATTATTTTTATATTTATAAAAAAATACTCTTTTGAATATAAAATATTGAGGGCTGGACGATATCTCTCAAAATTGAGAAATTATTCCTATTTCAGCTTAAAGCAGATACTTTGGCAGGTCTACTGCAGAAAATAAAATTCATTTATGGAAAGTTTATACTATTATTTTATTCAAATAACTATTATATAAATATGACCATTAGTCCATAGGATGTGTTTTTATTTCATTTTACTTTTTACACGACGAATGAAAACGCAAAATATTAAATCAAATAAAGACATAATTTCGTACAAAGAAGAAAAACAAGTTGTACTTCGACCATATGCAGTTGACTGATTTGCACACATTGTGATGCATTTTTTTCGTATTAGGATACACTACCTATACGAAAGAAGAATGAGAGAACAAGCAAAAAAATGTAACTTTCCCAAGAAAAAAACAAGATATGATGTCACTATATCATTATGGTTATTTCTTGCTCATTAAGGTGCTCATGGGTTATTTTGTGTCGGTGTACCTCTTTGCTATACACATAACGAATGGGAGAAAAAGCAAAATAATGGTTTAGTTCCCAATCAGAAAACAAACAGAGGATGTGGGAGAATTATTCTTATCATTTTTTGCACTACGGTTGAGTGCACGAAGCATAACGAATTTGGAAGTATATATATACATTAGATTATACTTTACTTTAAACATTGAATAACGTCGATACTAAAGTGGTATTCTTATCTTGATCAAGCAATATTCTCTGCAAATATACGAAACAAATGTATGTATATATGAAGCTGTAGTCTTTTTTAGGTTTTTGGAGTAATAAGTATATATGAAATTTGTGCGCTAAAATAGTATATTGATAGTTTATGATGTTATTTTCCGATGGCGAAAATGTTTCAAAATCCTTTATGAAATGGATAGCAGAGATTAGCTACTGTAAAGAGAATCATCTCATAAAAAAACTTGTGGTTAGCACTGTCAATCTGATTTGTGATTTCCATCTTACAAATAAGTGTTCACAGTCCCTTTTTTTAATCGTTTGAATAGGTTAAGTCTCATAAGTTAAAATAAGGTACTGCATGATAAAGTAGTGTTCCATACTGTGAGAGGAGATTGACTGTCCTCGTCTATTCTAGAGAGACAGCACTGTATCTCTTTGCTCCTTTATCATTAAAGAATAAAGATAAAAGAAAGGCATACAGAATTTTTTATGAGACACAACGCAATGAAGTGAATTTGAACATGAAAAACAATCGAATCCTAATTATTCATGACTAACTTTTTTACATCTAAGGGACCTCTTAAAGTTCGAGAAAGTATTTTAATCATCATTCTAGTGAAATCGTTTATGGTTTGGTAGGACTAAGTGTTCCTATAGAAAATATCGTATTTTTTTCAAAAGTAGTCAAACGATAAGAAAGATGTGAAGCCATATCTTGTAAGCCTCACAAACTAGTTTTGAATTTGAAAGCTCATTAAAACTCGGGTTAGATTCGCCAAAAACAGATTGATTTGATACAGAATTATTTTCTTCGTCAGAACCTATCAGTGGATTAGACCTTCAAATATGTTTCTATTGATAAATGTTAAATGTCCCTCGAATA
Source organism: Rotaria sp. Silwood1 (assembly GCA_905250075.1). Classification (NCBI taxonomy): domain Eukaryota; kingdom Metazoa; phylum Rotifera; class Eurotatoria; order Philodinida; family Philodinidae; genus Rotaria; species Rotaria sp. Silwood1. The sequence goes on from CAJNOP010002714.1 coordinate 7,358, forward strand.
GCATGGTGTTCTTACAAAAAATAATCTTTTGATTTTTTTGCAACTAGAGTTTCTCCGGATGCATCGAGAAAATATTTTTTATTATAAATTTTGATTCAATATGCTCATTTTCGCAAGATGATTTTCAGTTTCACACTCGATATCTAATCTTGATGTTATCTTCTAGTGTATTCAGACCTATGCTCAAAGTCACATTCGACATCCTCTGATACTTATCGCCTTGCTTTTTCTCTGTACAGTAGTCTCGACACATAGATGTCCTGTGTTAGAGGTGTCGTATTAACATTAAGTTAAAAATAATGCTAATACTTTAGTATTAGTATTAATGATTAATGCTAATGCTTTGGAATTAATGGCATTAGTGTTAATTAATGCATAGGCGTGGCATTAGTTTAGCATTGTTTTTAATGCTAATACATATACTTAGTATCACTTCTAGATTACTATCTTAACATACTACCTTAAACTTTTAAAGAGCTACTCGGTGGTAGTCTTTATAACTTTTCAGGATCTCTCCAGAGATACTCTAGGTAACTTAGCAAGTACTATCTCTAAGATAGCTCTTAAAAAGTTAAAGGTAGTATGTCAAGATAGCAATCTAGAACTGACACTAAGTATATGTATTAGCATTAAAAATAATGCTAAATTAATGCCACATCTATGCATTAATTAACACCAATGCCATTAAGGACACTTCCTCCTTTCCTAGGTTTCTCGAGAACAGCTCGGTTCAATTTTCTGAAACCTTCAGGGTAGATAGATCTCGATGAGTAGAGCAAAAGTTGTCATAGACTCAGAATTCGAATATGCTTCCTTCCCAGAGATATTTGGGACCCAAGAGCGAAAAATGACCTGAAGTTCCCTCCCCCCACAAACTTTTATACTTCATTGTTTAGAGTTGAAATTTTTTCTGCAGAAACTAGAAACAAATTAGGGTATGTCATTTTTTTCTTTGGAAAATATCGTTCCTGAGGGTCAGGAGAACCAAATTACTGACGGCACTATCAAAAAATGCGTTTTTTTCTTATAGTGCCAATTTTGTGGTATCTAGTAAAATTCCTTAGGAAGAATATTTGCGACAGAAAAAAAAAGACACGCCCCAGTTTGCTCAAAGTATTCACAGTAAAAACTTGAGCTCGATTGGTTGGAGTGCAAAGGGAGAAAAGGGAGGAAAACTTCATTTTTTTGCTGAAAAACTGATTTTGAGAAAATCGCAAAGAAATTTGTGTTTTTTTGGTTTTTTCAACATATTTTATGATTTTTTTTCGAGTTTTTTATATATAAGATGTAGGTTTTCAGTTTTCAAAGTGTGCTCAATGGATAGAGGGCATTTAAATCTACATATTAATCACAAAAAATGTGAAAATCTTGAGTCGGGAAAGGAGGAGTCTGCTTAATGCCAAAGCATTAGTGTTCACGATTAATGCAAAAATATTAGCACTAATCATTAATGCTAATGTAAAAGTATTAATATTAGCATTAATTAATGCTAATGCAACACACATATCCTGTGTACATGCATAAATAGGAACAAGACAGAGAGAAAAATAAGTAGAATAGGGTTCGAGAGACGGCAAGGATGTCTTTCAAGAAATCTTATTTTGAGAATTTTTTGCTAGGCACTTAGCCACACATTCTATCCATGTTTTGGTGGGATACTCACCTTTTCACACTCTTTTCAATGATGTTATTTTCAGCAGGTAACCATGAGATTCATTGTCGGATTCAGTTGATATGAGCTACCAAATAGAATATTCCGATTCGCACAAATCTACGTTACAAATAGCATGAAAGAGAAAGAGAAAAAGAGAGCTCTGTTTTTCTCTGTCACTCTTTCTATCTAGAAAAACTCATTCAACTTTTCTTTCTCACTAAACTCCATATTCATACAGTTCTATAGTGTATATTTTTCTATTATTGCTCTATTGATAGTATTGAACTAGAAATTTGTTGATGCATAGAATGGCAACACTGCAGTGGATGACACGGCTTCTGATTACACTTCTTGTATTCTTTCTCGAATTGAATGGGGTACAAGGACAGAAAACTACTAATCCCTTCTATGTCATTGCACACATGGCCAACAGCAATACCGCCGTCAATTGGGCAGTGTCACAAGGTGCAAATGCTATTGAATGTGACATTCATTTTGACAACAGTGGAAAGCCCTTTCTTATTGAACATGGTCCAGGTTGTGATTGCCGTTGCGCTACAGGAAATGATCACGTTTGCGTTGTTCTTCAAAATCAATGTTCAGGTCCCAGTGCTCGGGAGAATCCTGCGCCTTACATGCAAAACATTGCACGCCAGAGTAGTATTGCGCTCTACTTTGTAGACTCCAAAGTTGATGCCAGTATGGGAGAAACTCTGGTTAAAGCAGGAGCAGGTCTCATTCCCTTCATGGACGAAAATCTGTTTGGTTATGGCTACAAGGGACAGGTTATTATCTCATCAGCATCATTTAGTACATTTGAGTATGTTGAAGCAGCAGCAATAGCAGCAAAAGCATCACGAAACGCGCAGCGTTATTTCTTCACAACCGATCAAGAAGAGAATAACTACGAGGGCGTGATGAATAGACTGTACCCAGTTACAAATAATAGAGTATATGGTACGGGTGCTTCTTCATGTGGTACAGCGCCGTCTTATTACGCTGCTATTACAGCTGCTGTAGCTGGTAAGAAGCAAGGTGAAAATGGTATGAATTACATCTATACAGTGGACAAAGAGCAAGTCATGCGAGACTATATCAATTTGGGTGTCGAAGGAATCATGACGAACCGTCCTGCCTTAGCCAAAACAGTTGCTATGTCGATGGGTCTAAGGCTGGCAGTTCCAAGCGACCTGATTCCAATCTCAAAAACCATTAATAGTGAGTATGATGATGTGAATGAAAAAGTTCAATGAACAAAGAGTTTTGGTTTTTTTCCTGCTTGAGAAGATTCTTATATTACATGCATACAAAATTTTTGAAGTTTCGTATAGCAATAAGAGTTAGACTATGTAAGTTATAATCACTACCGACCTGAAGAATTCGAATTCGAATAGATGTTTAGATATGCTGCTGTTTTGATAGTTGGAGAGAAAAAAGAAAATAGTTTAATGGTAGACTAGTCAACCGGTTATCAGAAGATGTAGTTTGATTCCTATTCTGATTTTATGGTCTTTCTTGGCAAAACTTTCGTCCTTGTTGAGACATTCATATTCATGTGGATGCCTTTATTTCAAATCACTTGCATTTTCGTAGATGGATGCCACGATTGCTTAGTTCTTAAATGTTTATATGAATTATTCTATTCTTCTTGCCCTCATATTACTATGGCCTCAAGACGTTTTTCCTGATTGTTCCATAATTGTAATACTGATAACTATATATAGAAAAAGAAAAGAACGAAATAAAAAACAAATTGCTTTTCTATTTTAGTGCACGTTTTATTCAAACTTATCTTTTAAACAGAAAAATGATTAAGTCCACCCCTTTCTTTTTCCGAAAAGAATACGATCGATTGAGTTGAAGTCTATGCATATATACGAAATATTATTTATTACTGTGTCTACTTTTCATAGATTTCAACCTTGTGTTCCCAAGAATTTTTTGCAATTTTCAAAAAATGAGAGCAATACAAAAAGTAACATTTTCTACGTTACTTTTGAAATTTGAGTTATCCCATCTACACTGTGTGTTCAAAAAATAAACAAAATAGATACCCGAAAGATCGCTTGTAACACCTACAAAGTGAATATTCCTCCAAAGAAGCATTCAGAAATTTTACATGTATATACAAATTTTTACTGTAACGATTGAGATCTCTTTAGACTGCTAGTTTTAGAATTTTCTCAATAAGTAGTCCTTGAAAAAGTACCAAAAAGGAGAGTAAGTTCTTAGACGAATTTCCGAACCCAAGACAAACTAAAACTGTTAGCCTAGTAAATAAATATTCAAAGTTCTGTTGGCACAATATACAGGAAAATTTGAATTTCTAGGAAACAAAAATCTACTATTATTTCGGTTCCATTGTCTTTCCTAAGCCCTTAATAATGTCTCCATGAATTCGCCAAGGATTCTAATTTCAAAAGAATCAGTTATATATCATCAAACGAGTAGTCTTTTTAACGAATCGTCTTTAATCAGCATTTTTTCACCAAAACTGGTTACCATTTTAATTGTTTTTCTTTATAAAAGATAAGTTCTTTTTGTAATTTTCATTGTAGAAACACGACATGATGTGGTTCAAACGATTGAGCCAGAATCAGGTCCTTGGGGTGAATTTACCTATATGGTTTATTGTGATGCTGGTACGTGGGCAATAGGTTTTCGACAACGTGTAGAGCAACCATGTGGTAATGATTGTGATGATACTGCCTTGAATTCATTGGAATTATTGTGTGCAAAGAAAGATGGAACTTCTGTGAAATCAATTACACCACACAATGGTTTTTGGGGCGATTGGAGTAATGTCGTGCGTTGCCCTGAAAACAGTAACTTTTTGAGAGGTGTTTCATTCAAAATTGAATCATCTCAAGGATCAGGTGATGATACAGCTGCAAATGATTCTCAATTTTCATGCTCTCAATCATCTAACATTCTCGCACCGAATGGTGGTCCATGGGGCGACTGGAAACAGATGAAATATTGTCCTTCATCATCAGCTATCTGTGGTTTTTCACTAAAACTAGAAAAACCGCAAGGCGAGGGAGATGACACAGCCTTGAATGGAGCTAAATTCCAATGTTGTGCTTTATAAACTAGGGTCTATATAGTATTCGTTTTCATTGGTTTTATTATAATTTCTCAAATATTCAATTAAACAAGAATATAATACATACTTCTCCAAGTTTTGTCTTTCTTTCTAATAATTTAATTACTCATCAAAGTCTTAAAGAGAAACAGCATGACACAAAAGTCATGATAGCGAGAATATTGGGTGTGGGGGTGTCAGTGAGAGTGCGGCCACTGAAGTCTTGACGGTGTCGGTGGGTGTGCTCGTGAGTGTGTGTGGGTGTGGGTGTGGATGTGAGTGTGTGTGGGTGTAAATGTGGATGTGGGTGTGTGTGGGTGTGGGTATGAATGTGTGGGTATGGGAGTGGATTCATCTGGTGGGTGTAGGTGAGGGTCCTTCACCCACACCCACATCCACACCCCATTCTTATCTAAATAAAATATTTAAAATAAGAATGTTTTTTTTTTATTCGAAACATTCATTCATTTGCTTTTTATAATAAAATATTTTTCCAATTTTTTTCAGTTTGTTTTATTAATGAGAACCAAGATAGATAAATAAGAAGATTTTTATTTAATTCTTCTATATAATTTTTTTTTAATTTCCAATGACATTTTACTAATTAGAAATAAATTCAGAATTTATCAATAAATTATTTATAAAAATGTTCTGATAAGAATTAAATACTATTTAACATTTACTTTTCAGTACTTTGCCATTATCTTATGATGAAGTATTTCTTGTCAAATAGAAAGGAAAACTGATATCTTAACAATTTATTCTTAACTAAAAACAAAAAATAGCATTATTATTAATGACATATAGCATTTTTCAAGATAATATATTAGTATTTATTTGTATTTTTTCTATTTTACATTAAAATAATATTTTCAAAATATTCTTAAAACAATAATTCAATAATCATTTATCAAAGTAGCTTGTTTTGCTTTTCAATCATTGAATCTTTTGAAAAAATAATATCATTTAATTCATAGATTTTATAAATGTTATTAAGCATATTTGCTTATTTATATACGATCATTCAATGATCATATTTAAAAAAATTGAATTTAATTCAAGACTATTTTCAAAAATACTCAAACTAAAAAGAAAAACAAGTTTTGAAAAATTTATTAATAATATTTTTTCATGTCTAAAACAAATTATATTTTAAATGAAATAATGTTAAGTACCTCGGAACAAAAAACACGCAGATATGAGTGTAAGCCATGCGGCTAAGCCACTGCCGATATCTGCTCTCTTTTCGACAGAATAAAAATATATTGGAGTTCTATTATGGTTTGAGAAGGATGAGTGTCAACGTGGTCTTCTAAATATATCTAAGCTTTTTGGCTTGTTCAGAAAGTTTGAAATATTGCTTTCAAAGAAAATTGCACTAAGATCATAGTCAGTGTATTAAAGTTCCTATATCATTATATAAATTCGGAGGTGGTAAAATTTGTGGAAGTAGTTGGGTTATTTTTCTTAATAAGTTTTGAGAAATTTTCAAAGGAATTTTAGAAAAGTTTGTAATAAAATTTAAAAATGTTTTTTTGTAAGTCATAGGTCAAAACTGTAGAATCTTTCGGAAAGTGATATAAGGTGGAAAGGATGCATCAGTTTAAATTCTCAGAAATAGTCGAAATGAGTAGGAAATCCAAGTCATTTTCAAATATCTCCATCTAGTTTAGATGCACAGATAATTGTTAATGCGTTACCACTGAACAATTTTGGGATATGACGAAAAAAACAATTTCAGAAAAATGTTGGGGTGTGTGTATGGATCTGGGTATAGGTCAAGCGCGTAAGCAAGATCCACACCCTAGTTTTTATGTGCTTCGTCTATTTTCATCGAAACCAAGTTTTGCAGGTAGTCATTGTCTTTAGAAATCAACAGCGCATGAAATTCTCTATCGATTAGTCTAGTTGTTTTCCATTTTGGATCAATCTCTTGTTTAGAAATTTGAAATACTGGAAAACACTTAAATTTCTCGTTTTGTGTAAAATATGATAAGAATTATAAAAAGCTTATAAAGACAGACAGGGACTCCATCAATAATATACCATCGAGTCCCTATCCTTTAAGCACGTGAAAGAAACTTTGAAATATACGAAGTCAATTAAATTTTTATCGTCGGCTGTATATTGTGCACAAAACAGAATGTTGACAAAAATGAAGGAGTAAATAGAAATGTGTATCCTGTCGAAATGGCAATTTCGACACAGAAATTTCGCGAAATTAGTCAAGTTGAATCAAACAATCATGACTAATTGATTGCAATCAAAATTTAAGTTACAGCTATACTACAATTGTTCTATATATTTGTAGTTTATAGAAGGAAAGATTTATTAAAAACTACTTCTCTTCATTCAGTTCTACTGACGATTGACTTAAAAATACATTAAAAAAATTCAGGTAATGATGTGGATGTAGAACGTGGATCTGAAGCACACTCACACATTTGCAAAATATATGTGATATAGACATATTGACTTTATCTGTCATAAAACATTTAGATAAATCATGATACAACAAAGAAGAATGAATAAAAAAACAATGTTAAACTCATTGGTTACTCTCACCTGTAGTAAAATTTTAAGTTCAATGCGTAACATTGTTTTTATTCCTATTACTCACATGCAAGTAAAATCATTTTCATACATTTCGGAGAAAACTGCTATGAATCACTTCTTCTGTATATACACATGTGAAGATACGATCATCAATCCTACTTTGACGTCACTATCTTCCTTTTATGACAACTGAAATCAAATATGTTTATCATAGAGTTTTTTTTCCTTTCTGTACACAACATAGTCGTGTATAAAAGATACATCAAAGTCACATTACCTCTTATTTCTCTTCAATTCGAAAACAATCTTATCAAGCGATATGAAATATAACATTCTTTAATCTTTCATTGTATCTACGAAAGTACATTATTGAACATTGAATATGGAGCAATTTTTTCAACATTCGCAGCAGTTGAACTATGACACGATCAATAGAAGAAATCTTAATTATCAATACCGTCGACGAAAAAACAAACGGAATCACATCATAAACTGTATTGAAATATAAATAAAAACAAAATATTTTGATCTATGTGCAAACTATTATTGTATATTTCGAATATACTCTGCTTTTATAAAGTAAGCACATGCTTTATTTTTCATGATATGATGGACCCATTAGTCGTCAAGAGATATCAATGGCGAGTTATTTTGTCGGTTTTTTTTTAAATCTAACCATAAAGTGTCAATATGAACATGTGTTTATTCAAGAAAAATATATACAAAGAAACTAATCATCATTTTATTTGATATGATGTTATTTATGTAAAGTTTTGAAAATAGAAATGTCTTAAATGAAGGAAAAAACAGAAATATGCAACTTTTTAATCAAAATAAATAAAACAATTAGTGACAGTAAAGAATATAGCTACTAGTTCTTTTTTGATAAGTTTTATATGCAGAGCCAATTTGAGTTTCCAAGAATCGATACCAATAAAAAACTTATCTCTATTATGATTTTTTAAGTGCGTGGGTGTGAGAATGATTCATTTCTTAATGTACGTCCATACTCACATGCTTCGAGAATTGTGAAATATTATGTTGGAGAAATTCCAGATAGAAGATGTGTATATTTCCAATGGTTGTAAATACTCTGGAAATTTCCACGCGAAAAATAGAGACATATAAAAGGTGCTTATAAATGCATTGTAATTTATTCTTTAATTTGAAATAGTTTTATCAAGTCGTATAAAATTACAGTTCTCTGATTGTTTTTTATATCCGCAATCTTTAATGATGAATAAACAGAAATATTGTACAGGTGCAGTGATGGCCCAACCTATAGAAATAATCGCAATGCCTGATATTGATAACCAAAAACAAAATGAAACCACACCATAAACGGTGTAAAAATGGAATTGAGATCAAAATAACAAGAAAAAGCTTTTGTCTATGTACTAATCGTCATGCCCTATCTCGAATTGGTAATTAAAATCGAACCAAACTTGCATCATATCTTGAAAAACGATATTGAACTGAACTAAAACAAAACTAATTTTT
>CAJNOP010002715.1:0-16129 GCA_905250075.1 Rotaria sp. Silwood1
AAATATTCTCTAGCTATATGATTCGAATAGAAAAAAAATATATAAATGGGCGTGACAAGTCAACATGATACCCCATTAATATTTTTTTCGATACAGTCCTATTGTAAGGATAAAACATACTATTGTCCGGGCCATATGAGAGAGGATCCAGATAACCCTGTATTGACCCGAGCAACACCATGTTTTATCCTTACAATAGTAGAGGAAAGCTATCTGTGAGCTGGTAGCTTTCCTCTACTATTGTAAGGGTAAAACATGGTGTTGTTCGGGTCAATACAGGGTTATCTGGATCCTCTCTCATATGATCCGGACAATAGTATGTTTTATCCTTACAATAGGACTGTATCAAAAAAAATATTAATGGGGTATCATGCTGATTTGTCACGCCCAAATATATTTAAATATGGAAGAACATTACAAATTTTCAATAAGATTGAAATCATGTATTCTTTTGTTTTATTTTTAGAACTTATTATTTAAAGATGTTCATAAGCCTGTCGGATGCATTAATGAAGTTTACATTAAGATCCGATTAGACTTCTTACAGGTACAAAAAAAAAACAAAATTAAATTTTAATATAAAAAAAAACCAAATATTATTTTTCTATAATCTTGAAGGCAAAACAAAAATAAATTATTAAAACATAATATTAATCCGAATAGTATTAATTTCTTTATCAAAGAAAATATTTCTCTAGGTATTTGACATTGTAAGAAATAGAAAATAAACAAAAGACCTATTTTGTGTATGTTGTCAATATTTGTAGCTATTTTTTCTTTCTTTGAAATATACCCAAATGATATCTTTGTCGAATATTTCTATTTGATTAATATGTACTAAGTTACTTGATTCAATAATATTTTATCTATCAGCATCTGTCACATATTAATATTGTCTATAAAAATATTCTAAAGGTCATTTATTCAATAGTTTTGTATAGAAACTGTTTTTGTGTACTAAAATATGCCCTTGATATTAGATAGATAAAGGTTATATAAGTAATATTTAGGAATAGTTTATATAATTAATTCATAACAAAGTCAAAAAAACAAACCATTAGTTAAATATAGTCTAAAAATAGATTTTGACATTATTAGATGAATTCTATTTTTAATTATTTTCTTTAATGAATATGAACTCTGAGAAAATGTCAACAAAAAAAATATTATTTAGTTCATTTATTTTTATTAACATTATCATTATATAGGAGACGTCCTGGATAATCTCATTGATTTATAAGCATTTCTTTTTTTCAATATAAAGACTGCTCATATATCTATCTTTAATAAGTAGATTTTATGGTCTGATTATTATTTTGTTTTATCATTTTAAAGAATTACATACCTAAATATAAATCGAAACATTGTTTTCATAAGAAGTTCAATCGATAAAATAGAAATAACGATTTAACAAATGATATATATATAGGGGTTACATGAATAAATTCATTTCCTACAAGATAATTCTTGATTTCTATTTAACTGCTATTTGTTAAAATAGTTCATAAGAAAGATTTATTGATGCATATCAAACGATCGGTCTACACCATATATGCAAACTTTTCCTTAATAACTTCCTTATTCTTTGTAGTGTTGATTGTTCTTTTCTCTTCTATACAAATAACTTCTTCAATACATTGTTACTGTGTCTTCATATCGCATGAATGAATCAACAGACATTTCTCCGAGCGGAAATTCTAATGAAAAAGGCTAGTAGATTGCATAGTTCTGATTGATGTGTTATATAGAACCATCTTGCATTAGAAATCATGCATAATAAAAAGTCATCTTTCTCTCCAACACACGAGATGAGACAGAGAGAGAGAGAGAGAAGAGAAAAACCAACGAGTAGAAACTGAGGACAAATTATTTGGTGTCAAAACATTTTTCTTTTTTTACTATGGCAGAACACATTGATACTAATCGACTTCATTTGGATCTTCATTATCGTTTTGATTATTTATCGAAATTTCTTAATTTTACATCGGATGATATAGCTATGCTTAATACATTTGCACCTATTGTTTTTCCTCTTATACCAGTTATATCTGATACTGTTTATAGAAAATTATTTTCATTTGATATAACAAAACAATATTTTCTTATACGTAATGAAGGTTTTGAAGGTTTTACATCTAAAAAACAATGTGGTGTTACATTAGATTCAGCTCAAATGGAACTTCGAAAAGATATGTTAAGTATGTATTTAAAACGTATATTAACACAACGTGATTGGAATGATACATTTCTTCAATATTTATCACAAATTGGAAAAATGCATACAAATCAAGCTGGTTCATCTTCGATTAATGTTGATTATATACATATAAATGCTTTACTTGGACATTTAGAACATTTACTTATTGATGTTTTATGTAATACTGATACTATAGATGAAAAAACAAAACGTGGAATATTAATGGCAATTAATAAATTTTTTTGGATACAAAATGATTTTTTTACAATGCATTATTTAATGGCAGTAAAAGATAATATAATACCAAAAAAATCATCAGAAACAAATAAAACAACAAAATGTTGTTGGATATAGGACCAAAAGAAAAAACAGAATCATTTATTTGAATGCATTTTTGAAAAATTATTTCATGTGTTGTGAATAAATAATGTAAATGACAAGATAATAAGAACAAGGCTTTTTCTTTTTTTTTTTATAAATATGTGTAAATTTAATTTTTGTCATCAAAAAAAAAAAAAACTTTTCCTTGATTAACAATTAATTTTTTTTTCATAGACTAATGAAACTAATGGTTTAAAATTAGATGTAAATGAATTAGAGAATTTCTTGGATATCAATGGTTACGTTTTTTTTTTTTCTTTTTTTTTTTGTTACGATCATAACAACTTGTTTGATTAGATATATGATTTATTTATTTTTTGTTTTTTTTTTTTTTTTTTTGGTTGTAAATATTACAAATAATTACCCATTCTGAATGAACTTTATATGCATCAATGAATAAGATAGTTCTATAAAAGTAACAAAAGAAATATGATAAATAAGACATTTTGAATTAGCAAACAGCAAGTAGAAAAGTGAACAAAAAAAAATGATAATTGAAATATTAATGCGTTTTTTTTCTTGAATAAGAATTTCTCATTAAAGAAAACGAACAAATAAAAAAGATTTGTTTGGTCGATTCCCTAGAGTGAATTAACTAAATCTATTTATATATTATTAATTATTTATTTACAGTTTTTTTGTTTTCAATCGAGAAAAAGATTTTGTTAAATAATCAAATCTTTTCGTTTGCTACAATTTAATATTCAAAAAAAAATTAATAAGAGAAAAACTTAATAATTTGTAATATTTACAATTGTACAAAAAGTTTCTAGCAGTTAAAAGAAAAATCAAAAAATCGAGTAATTTTTGTTTTTCTTACGTCTTTGTTTTTTAATATCCTGCTGAGAGCGGAACTGTCATGCAGTTTTTCTAAGACATGACATTTTATCTCGTAAGAAAATATTTGACTATGTCGACGCATACTGTTAAGAAATAATGATAGACTATGCACTCTAATTTCTTAATTAATCATATAAGTCATACTGTTCGAGTTTTGACACTCATGAACTTTATACTAAATATAAACGATGAAAAAGCGACAATTGTAATAAGAATTATACTAGATTAACAGGATATTAATGGAATTAATCATAATTAACACTATTGAGAAAAATATTATTTGATTGTAAAAAATTTCATAGTTGTAATTTTAACAATAGAAAGAACATCAGTTTCATTCATCATGTTTTTTGTTGTTTATTTTATAACTATAAAGTTGTAAAGACGAAATAGTGTTCATGTATTTTTCTGGAAAAAGTTTAATCTTCAATTGTGTTGTTTATTTAAAGGTTAGCGAGAATGATTTTTTTCTATCGATGACAAAAGCATCATTTAGAGAAAAAACTTTAGAACTTATTGAATAGTTGATTTTCAACATAAATTAGAACATGATGACCCTATTTTTATCGATAATTATGCACGTAGATATCGAGCATCATGGGATGTTTTGCATTTATAGATGAGTCTATTCTCAATATATTCTTCATCATTTGATACAGCAAAAATAATAATGTATTTTTTTTTCTTTCTATTAGTACAAGATACGGAAACATGTCTATTCAGGAATCTACTACTGTGATTTCAAGAAAAATAAATAAGTTACGTATTAATTGAAAGCTCGTTCATTTTTTTGCAGACGGAATTTTCTTTAACTGAAAAATCGTTCTTCAATTATTTTATCTTATGTGTTTCAAAATGACAACACAAAAAATCTTTTAATACTTAAAAAAGAAATGATTAGTATGGGATGGCATATGCGACTGAAGTCTATCGGGTCGGATCTGATCTCACGAGCGTTACTCTTAAAAGAAAGCCAATTAGAAGTTAATTCTTACAAGATAGCCATTCTGATTCTTTGAGAAATGTTGAGAATATGTTAGGCGGTGACTGTTGAGTGTAAATTAAAAAATTTCAAGAAATACCATGAGTACGATTTGGAACCGGGTTCTGATCCAAAAATTTTAGATCCTATAGGCTCTACGTATAACTTATATGACCTTATAGATCTAATAGTTTAATGTAAATAAAACATTCTTTTTCTCTACTGAAAAATAGATGATAAATACGTATGTGTCACCGCTCGCAAAAGATTAAAAGATAGAATTTTCTAAATTTACGTAATAATCTATTGCATAAAGATGAATAAATTTGTTACTTTGATGATTACTCGTCAAGTAAAAAAAAACACAATAGTCTCACGAAATGCCTCCATCTTTACAGTCAAGTCATATGTTTGAAGTTCACAACTACATAAGGATACATGAACTTCCGGCAGGAAAGCAAACCAACTCCTGGGAATATTCATTAGTAGGTTTAATGAATGAAAACATCTTCTAAAGACTATTGTACTTGACGACTAAGTATTAAAGTATCAAACTTGAATTTTTAAAACTTTGAAAAAATTTGAGAATTTTATAATTCATCATTTAAAAATTTCATTTTTTTAACAAGCTTTTATTTAATTTAAAAACATAATACGATACTTCGAAACAAACAGTTTTATACATTCTGCACAATATTTATATGAGCAAATAATAACATCATAAAATTAATATTAATTTATCTTCAAACAACTATTTTCATAATATATTTATTAGTATCAGAATATAAACCGGAATCTTGCCACTTAAAATTTTGATAATTACTTTAATTTCCGACAAATTTTTAACAACTCTTTTTTATTATTGAAATTTCGATGGGAAATTAGATAAATTATCGAAAATTATAGAATTTCATCGATATTCTCACTTCATTTCATCGAAATTTATCAATAAACCGTAATTTTGACAATAGCTTTCTTTCTATTGTCTAGATTCCGGCGGAAATTGAACATAAGTGCTAAAATTCAGGTAAAACAACTTCATACAAATGCTTTAGAACAATAAATAGATATTTGTTCCATTGTAAATAATAAAACTTTATCAAAAATAAAATTGAAATTTTGATGAAGTTTACTAAAAATAGAAATAATAATATTATTTTTATTAATGCTTTTTATGATTATAGATTTATTCTGATGACTTTAAATCTTATACCTAACACAGAACGAATTTTCAGAATATGATGACATAAATTCAACTCCGGTCAAACATATAATTAGAACAACATCCGGAATTGATTTTGTTTTGAGATGTTTTCTTTTGGAAGTTTATCATGAATTTTAATATTCATTTTGAAGTAAATTAGTAAGATTGTATTAATAAAGGTGGAGTGCGTGCCTAACTGAGCGTGAAAAGAAAAAGACAAAACTAAAATGAAAGAGTTAATTAAGATTGTAAAATGATTCTCATCTCTAATATGAGTTTTCTTTTGTTAAGTACGAACATGATATAGATAAATTCCAGGGTTTACATAAATTCATCAAAAAAAAAATTAATTTCAATAATACATTATAGATTTTACTGTGAAATTTCATTAACTACAAAATTTAATGTCATCTGAATAGATTTTCAGTTTTGTAAAGCATTCAAAAAAATATATATGATTCACGATATTGTTAAATAATGTTTTTTTTGAATACTTTTTGGTTTTGATGAAAAAAAAACTAAATAATATTGTAATTTCCTCGATTGTAGGGAGGGTCATATGAAATAAAATACGTTTGTCTGTCTGTTTGTGGCAGGTCAAAAAAACATTTTTTTTCGAAAATTTTTTTTTAATGCAGAAACAGACTTTTTTGAGAAAACTGCACTAATATTTTCTTAATGAGATATTTCGATAAGACTCTGATTTTTCAGCTGCAGAATGAAATTGAAGAAATCAGAAATAGTACACAAAGAAGCTTTGGTTTAGAAATCCCCGTCGAGAATTCTCATGCTATAGATCTAATGGTTTTTCGAATTAAGCCGAGTTTGGATTAGATGAAGTATGAATAAAAAAGGATGATGCTGCGGAGAAATAGAACGAAACATAGCAGCGACTAGCCGCTGCACTACAAAGTCCCTTAAAGAAATGCTTCAAGCTGCTGGCATTCATCAAATAGACATCAAGAGTCTAGGTCATACGGGTTTGAATAAGGAGTAGCAGTTACTAAGAACTGAGAAATATTTTGAAATGAAGTGTGAAAACGTCTTTTCTGCACGTGTGCGATATTTGAATAGTACATTTGAGGGAAAACATTATTTATAGAATTTATATTCGTTCTGTCGGAATGCTATTTGAATGAAAATAAACGTGGGTTTTCTTGGTGGGATGCTTTCTTGTTGATACTGATTCAAATGTCGAAATGTATATGAATATATTGAAATTACCTATATAATTTGATGGCTAATATGAGTAGGAGCTTCTTTCAAGTATGGCAGTCCGATTATAGACCAGACCTAATATGATTAATTGTAAGCTAGAAGTTCAAGTAAGCCCTATTTTGCTAGCGGACGCTCTAGTAAACAATATTGTCGGCAGATGTGTCAGCAAGCGAACGGATTTTTAGTAGAAATTTTAAGAAGTATGGCGCGTTTTCAAGAAAGTGTCGCGAATGAGCTTTGCTTCATTACCTCTCAGAAAGCTGAATATAAGCTCCTTTTTTGGATATATATGGATATCGTCGTCATAGTGTGGTTCCTTAGATTTATTGTTGAGTGTCAATATGAGAGTATCAATTTCATTGTATGTATTTGTGACAAAATGTTCATCCGGGCTCGCATACAATTATGCACAATGAGATTGACGTTAATGTCAGCGTACGCATACCTACCCACCCCTTTGGAACATCGAATACTAGCTATGTTAAAGACGGTAGATCGGAAGAAAAAATGGAAATGGCCGAATATGCAGTCGAGGGTCAAGCGAGTCACACAGACGAGGGTTACTTGTTATTAAAATGAGAAATTAACTGTTTAAATAAATTTTTTTCATTATAATATTATGCTTATATTGATAATTAGTTGACCTGGAATAATTTGTCGATTAGTGCTACTTGAATATGGTATTATATATATATAACTAATATTGTTGATACTCCTTAGATTACTTTTTGTTCAGGTTATTTCTCGATTATTCGGTGTATCAAATGATGCCGAGAGATTGAATACTAACATAAAATTAATTAGTTAGAAATGATAAAGTCAAGGCTAACAGAGTTTATGAGTACTAAATTTTCAAATCTTATCGTCTCTTGTTTGAGAATTGAAAACAAAAGACTTGATTATGATGAAACTCAATTGAATTTAAAAGTAATCGATTCTTATTATTATGAAAATAGTTGAATAGATATGTAGAGTAGATGAGAGTCATGTATTTTGAATATATATCAAAACATACTATGAAAATATTTTATATATGAATGAAACTGTTTGAAGAAAGAAATATTGTAATTTAATATGGAATAATACGAATTGATTTTTATTAATATGTATCGGATAATTGTATTCATATCATTGATTAAAAATAGACTTTCTGGTAATAAGATGTTTAAATAGAAATCTCTATTTGATGTAGAGAATTATTTGAATTAAATAAACATATCATGCTTTATGATTTTGAGAATTTTATTAAATAAATTCAGTTGAATAAATAATTTATTTCTGTCAGATTAAATAAGATTAGAATATTTTATTTTGTTTTCATAAATAAGAATTTCTATTTATAAATTTTTTGTTTTTGAAAAAAATAATCTTTGTCAAAAGGAAAACAATGGAAGTTTACATGTCCTATGTAAATGTTTGTTTGACACGTTAACGTGATCTTTTATTTCTTCTAGGTACTTTTTTTTTTTTTACTATTGTCAAGAACTAGATACGTTGTATGTCACTAGAATGTCATTTAATGAATACTTTGATCAAATAGTATGCTATTGTTTCATCATTGTATAGCATGTATTTTAATAGAATTTCATGAATTTTCTTAACAAATCTTGACTTCTGCTATTTTTTAGTATTTTTCCTATTTAATTACATAATTCGAAAGGTATAATTCTATGAATCACAAATATTCTTTTAATTGCATATATTTTACCAAACAGAAGTCTATAATTGGTAAAAATTTAACATAAAAAAAAATTCTTAATCAATATTAATAAGATAAAATTTTATATCTTAATTTTTCAATAATATTTTTCTCATACATTTAGTAATAAGCAGGGTTAGAACCGGCCGGACCGGTTGAAGAAATCAACCGGGACGGTAAAGACCGGAATTTCACCGGTTGAAATTTTTCAAAAATCTTCTTTGTTAATCCTGTCTTTGACCATAAAAACTAAGGTATCACATGTTTTTTCTGTCAGAATAGGTAAAAAAGTGCTCAAAACATATGTTATATTAATCGTTTTTCCTGAGGTTCTCTTTAAAAAGATTCATTATGATGAGCGTCTTTTACATGCGCCTTAAACTATTTCATATTTGGAGCGATTTTTTCTAAAAATCGGTTTTCAAAAAAAAATTCGACATTTTTCCACCGGTTTTTAACCGGTTTTCACCGGTTGGACATGTGATTCCAACCGGCTGGACCGGACCGGTAGGATTTTTCAACCGGCCGGACCGGACCGTTTTAATATTTCTCAACCGATTCCACCCCTGGTAATAAGAATTAAAAGAATATTTATCTATTTATTCATATCAAAAATATAACAAGTTTAATTCGAAAGTTTGAATAATATTTAGATTATCATCTTTTATATATGATTAATATAAGATTCATAAGGTAATCTAAGAATATTACTTGTTTAGATCCATATAATAGTTAGAACTTTGCAAATTTCTAAATGTATATAGAAAAAATTAATATTTAAATCAATTATTTCTGATAGGCATATGAAAGAATTCTCAAGCATTAACATTTAAGTATTTTCAATAAAAAAAAAAATAAAATAAAATATTCGTACATAAATATATGAAGTATATACAAAGTAGCATATTTGCAAATATGAATATAGTAATCTTGAATGCACTAACACATTTGTTATATCATAACAATTTCTGTATCAACGTACGAGTTTATCATACGATTAGAAACATAATTTTTCAGATGCTTTATTGCAATCTAAATTAACACAATTTTTTTTTTATCAAACGTGTTTTTATATTTGATGTACAGCTCATCATAATATATTTAGACTAATATAAAATCCTTTGTTTCTTTAGTTTTAGAGATTGAATAAGTATAAAAATACTTTGGTACGTGTTACTCTACATTCTGACATTGTTTCCATTACTAATGAATCTTAATTTACATAGACAATTAATTTCAAGAAAAAAAAAAAACAGATTCTTATCTATAAATGTTATGACCGTTATTTATCATATAAGATAATAATAAAATTATTTGTCTATGGAAAAAAAAAATTATTTTTAGTTGCATAAATTCTTTTTTTTTTTTCGGTTTTCTCTATTCATAAATAATTAAATTTAGCTTCATTATCTTTTAGTTAACAATATTTCTTTTGTAATAATATGCGTAAGAGACTATGTAATGAATATCTTAAAAAAATATTTCTATAGTTATCCATAATTGAATTCTTTTGTAAATTCTACTTGAATTATTTTGTTATTCAAATCTTTGCATAACTTACTACAGAGTAGAACAATTTATTTCTTAACTTATGAATGTTTCATTTGATTTGAGAAAAAAAAATTTGTTTCGACAAGATCTAACGATTGTTATCAATATTTATGATTTTTTTTTTTCATTAACAAAAAACAGATAGATAAATATTTAAAAACTGTTGATAGAATATTATCAAGTATAATCAATTTTGTTTTATACTATGCAAAATAATTGAAACTTTTATTTGAATATTATTGTTTTAAAAAAAAAAGTCTAAATTAAAATGCGTAGTTTATGAAGCTTTTTTTTTCTCACCCCCAAAAAAATACTCAAATAAACATTTTACTTTAATTAGATATTTCTATTTAAAAAAAAAGAATAACTTAAGTTCTAGCATTTATAATCATGCCAAGAAAAAAAAAATAATCTTCTTTCAAACTCGACGAATTTCAGCTAAAAAACAGTTTATGTCATCTTTTTTTTTCCTTATTATAAGTGTTGAAACAAAAAAGAAGAAAACGAACAGCTTATTATTAGCACACAAATATCTATATAAACCCGACAACAAGAAGAATAGAATGTCAGGCAATGAACGACATTCTTATAGTTTAGTAGGCAGACTATCTTAATCTACGAAGAAAAAAAAAAAAGAAAGAATATAGTTAAAGAAAAACGACGGAAAAAATGAAAGACAGATTGTATTACAATATTTGCATATATTGTATCATGATGACTGAACATGTCGACATCAATCGTGTCAATAATGATCTTCGTTATCGTTTTGAATATCTATCAAAATTTCTTAATTTTACATCGGATGATATAGCTATGCTTAATACATTTGCACCCGTTGCTTTTCCACTTATACCAGTTATCTCTGATACTGTTTATAGAAAATTATTTTCATTTGATATAACAAAACAATATTTTATTTTACGTCATGAAGGTTTTTCACGTAAAAATCAATGTGGAATAACATTAAATTCAGTTCAAATGGAACTTCGAAAAGATATGTTAAGTGTATATTTAAAACGTGTATTTACACAATGTGATTGGAATGATACATTTCTTCAATATTTATCACAAATTGGAAAAATGCATACAGATCAAATTAATTCAGCATCAATTAATGTTGATTATATACATATAAATAGTTTACTTGGATATTTGGAAAATTTACTTATTGATGTTATATTTAATACTGATTCAATTGATGAAAAAACAAAATGTGGAATTATTATGGCAATAAATAAATTTTTTTGGATACAAAATGATTTTTTTACAATGCATTATTTAAGATCGGCAAAAGATAAAACAACATCAGGAAAACTATCAGAAACAAATAAAACATCAAAATGTTGTTGGATTTCATAAAAAAACAAATATTTAAATATTCTTTTTTTTTTTTTTTCTTTTCTTATTGATTTTAATTACATATAGTTATTATATGTGTGTTTTGTGGATAAATAAATACAATTAGACAAAAAACAAAAAAAAAGTACTTTTGCTGTAAATAGAAATATTTTCACATTATAAATAAAAACCTTCTGTTTTATAAATAGTTTTTTTTTAGTTTTCTAGAAATAGCTATCCTATAGATCAAAGGTTGATAATGTAAATAAAGAAAGTAGAAGAATTTATGGTAAAGGTTGAAAAGCATTTTTTTAATAAATAATAATCAAAGTGTTTTATTATTAGAACGATTGTCTAAGTATTGATGCAACAGATGTATTTAAGCATTTTTTAGATATCGATTATTCTATTGAATAAATGTGCAAATACTAACCGAATGATTGTTTCTTTATTCTTTTTTTATTTAGTTTTTTTTTACCGATATTCATTATTTCAATCCGTAGAAATATTATAGAAGTTGCAAAAATTGATTCATCAGAGATTTACAATACAACCGGAAATATCGGGAACAGTGGAAAAAGAAATAGTAAAATAGAACAAAAAAAAAAAATAATAATAATATCTTTTCTCGATTTATAAATAGAAGTTTTTTTCTTATGAGATTTTATCAAATAAATGAAATATGTCAATTTTTATTAATGAAAAAAAATATTATAAACATGACGATTTTTATAGATTTACAGTTTTTATCTTTTGTAATCAAAATTATTTATCATTGATTAATTATATTTACTATTGAATGGTTTCGATAAGAAAAAAATAAAGATCATTTTTTTTTGCTTTTCGTATTGATTATAAACTAGATATTATATTGATTTAACAATTAGAAATTGTTTTTTTGTATAAAATATTCTAATCAATAGAAACCTTAAAAGAACTTTTGTTCATTTGTATACTTTAACATTTTTGATCATTGAGATTCTAAAAGAGACATTAAAACTTCGAAATAGATTACAAACTATGTATTGTAAAAATTCGGCATGCAAAAAATGTGAATATGTCCTAAATAACTTGCGTTATTTTATATAGATATTTTATTCAATATTATAATGAATATTTCAAAAATAATAGATCTTTATAAATTTTAATAATATCGTTGATTTAGACTTTTATCAATTAATTGAAATAGCTAATACTTTCAAGATTTTAAATTGAACTATTAGATAATTGATATTAATCATCAATATAATAGAAAAGAAGTTGAATTGAATTCATTATTGTGGTAATTTATGTATATGAGCTCGGGTATTGTTCTACTAGAATGTTTCAGACTTTAACAAAAATCTCATTTCTTTCCTTAAATATTGTGAAAAGAATATAATAAATTCATTAAGCCTAGTATAATGTTCCTTGATAAAAGAAAAAAAATATCTTGGAATCGAAGTGTATAGAGTTAAGTTGACCAGTAAAAAAAATCTCATACCCATAAATTAACACCCTTCCGAAATAAGAAATGAATTACAACGATTTATATTTTCACAAATAGCATGAATTTTTGCTTTTTTTCTGTTCTTTTTGAAAATATCACGTAACTCTGTCGATTTGTTACTGTTCTATCGATAAAATAAAAATATTTCATGTTTTCTCAAGTCATTGACTATTTTCAAAATTTTCATTTGTAAAAATGATCAATCTTACTTAATAGCATTAAAAAAAGTTAAATTTTCACTAGAAAACATGCCATGAAAAATATGAATTAATGGTAGTGTAGATTTTCAGCTACTTGAGTCTCCTATAGACTCAGATGAAATAATTTACTTGGAATTTTCGTAAAAGTTCATACTACTTCATACAATTATAAAATGACCAGTAGTTCGTAGAATATTAAAATTAACAATTTGTGTTGCAAAAAAGCAGAACGCGACATTCTTCTTGTCATTATATATTCTGTTTTTGGTGAATCAAAACGTATAAGTCTATAGGGTTTTTTATTTTCAATTGAATTTTGGAAAAAAATAGTGTTCGATTTTTTTAATGACGATGGTTTAAGGATCTGATGGAACAAGCCATCTTTGGGATAGAAGACACGCAAAGAAGTCCTTACTATGCATAGAACACCCAATCACATGCAGATTTTTCATCCCAATTTTTTATAACGCGTCTTCTCATAAATCTTGAGCGTTATCTAGTGTTATATTTTACTATATAGATACTCTTTTTGGATGGGAAGAATTAGGAAGTCTTCATAATTATTCATATGACTATAAATGTATATGTTCACCTGGTTTTTTAACACAGGTATTCAGATTTATAATCATATGAATAATATATAGGCAAAGTTGCCACCCGATTTGAGTAATTTTACATCCTCTTCTTTGTGTTTCAAGTAAGATTCGACAGTCTCCATCTACTAACACTGACGAGGAAACCGCCCGAAGTGATTCAAAGCTTTTAAGCTGATATTTTACCGATAAGTAGAATCCAATGAGACTAGGAAAAGTCCAAAAAGACAAGGGCCCACGAGCCTTCCTTCTCGAGTTATGGTCATTTTACTGGGTTTATCACCTATGATACGATATTCATCGGAAATTCGAATTAAGAAGTTTCGACCTGAAATTTTGCCCACATGTAGGTCTTGTGGTTCGTATATTAGCCTGAAAGTTTAAGCCAAAATGAAAGCGCCATTCTCGAGATATTGCAATCTCAAGAAAACAGTACCATGTTGCATACATACTAAAAGAATCGACTTTTCTTGAAAACTTAATATTTCGAGAACAGTGCATTCGTTTCAGCTGAAACTTTTAGGCTAATATACTAACCGCAAGACCTACATGTGGGCAAAATTTCAGATCGAAACTTCTTAATTTGATTTTTCGATGAATATCGTATCATAGGTGATAAACCCAGTAAAATGACCATAACTCGAGAAGGAAGGCTCATGGACCCTTGTCCTTTTGGGCTTTTTCTAGTCTCATTGGATTCTACTTATCGGCAAAATATCGACTTAAAAGCTTTGAATCACTTCGGACGGTTCCCTCGTGAGTAACAGACCTAAAACATATCCTGAGCGAATCGATGATAAAACTACTCGAAGAAGATGCTGACCTCACCTATATATCAATAATTCTAAGAATCCTAGACTTTCATTTCTATTTGCAACCGAGTGTCTGTGTTTTTCCTTCTAAATTCAAATTGAAATCAAATAACTTATTGTATGATGTACAAGAACAAATATACATATGCACCACTGAATGACGTAAATGAATTACAAAATAATTCAAAAACACTGAATTACAAAATAATTCACTTTCTATTAGTTTCTACCAAGGTTTACCAGGGTCTACCAGGGTCTACTAGAGTCTCGATGTGGGTGCTGCGAAACAACATACATCACATCTCTCTCGTTGTGGGTGCCGCGAAACGACTTACATCACGTCTCTCTCGATGTGGGTACCGCGAAACCCTGATAGACCCTAGTAGACCCTGGTAGACTCTAGACCCTGGTAGACCCTGGTAGACCCTAGCAGACCCTGGTAGACCCTAGTAGACCCTGGTAGACCCTAGTAGACCCTGGTAGACCCTAGTAGACCCTGGTAGACCCTGGTAGACCCTGGTAGACCCTGGTAGACCCTAGACCCTGGTAGACCCTAGACCCTGGTAGACCCTTGACCCTGGTAGACCCTGGTAGAAACTAATAGGAAGTGAATTATTTTGTAATTCAGTGTTTTTGAATTATTTTGTAATTCATTTACGTCATGGTCTCATATGCACTTAAAATTCACTCATCTAAAATCTTATACAAATAATTTGACGATTCAAAAAAAAGTAGAATAAAAATATTAAAATAATTTTAAGTTTTTATTGAAAAATCGAACTGATATAATGAAAGTAATGCAATGATTTTAATTTTATTTTTTGAAAAGATGAAATCTATCGCATGAAAATAATCGAATAAGTTCGATTTTATTGGAAATAATGAAAATGATGAAATTTTTGGAAATAATCATTTAAATGAATGTTGTTGCATTTTTTTTTATTCCATCGATAGTTTCATAATAAAAAAGAAAACTACTGATAATTGCGATTAATCAGTGTCTTGTCGAATATTTCATCAATCATTATTAATCGGTGATTTTGAAACTGACTTCAGCAAGAAGTATTCATTTGTAAAAAAGAATTTTTTTCCTTTTATTTACGTTAATATTAATATCAACATAAACAGTATATATTTATATAGAGAACCATTGTTTTTAATTATTTACAGCACATAGAAAAGAGTAAAATCATCTCGAACTTTATTCATGAGAAATTTTTATGGATACAATGATAAAATATGGTCATGTACATGTCGAGACATAATCACAGTTTTAAAGCCAATCATTATACAGCTAGACTCAATCATCGTAAATATTTACATAGAAAATTATGATTTTCTGTAAAAGTTAGAAACACAAAAAAAACAAAGATACACTTTGTTAAGTAATTCAAACACAATGGAAATTGTCTCAAAATATGATTATGAGTAAAACTGTTAGTCTATATTATGTAATTCATGTTAAACTGATCTAGATTTATGAAAAATATATTTGTTTAAATATAAATATATCAAAATAATGAATTTATTTTGTTTCTCAAGATTAAAATTTAGTATTAGTTGTATAAGATTAACAAAAAAATATTATTTAAGCTACATCATAATTTATTTATTACAAAAAGAAA
>CAJNOP010002716.1:0-13696 GCA_905250075.1 Rotaria sp. Silwood1
ATTATTATTCTATTAATTAGTTGTTTATTATGTTTATTAATTTTATTTATAATCTGTTATCTTAAATATAAAAGATTTTATCGTTCTAGGATATCCAGAAAAACTGAAACAATCAGTGAACAATCAATTAGTCAAGATATAAGTATGGAAACACCATTATCATTAAATGACGAACCTAAATTAGAACGACCATTAAGTCGAATACGTGCTATACAAATACTTGATGATGATATTTGAATTATATATAAATATCAATTTTTGAATAGATACAATTATTTGTTATGTCGGCTGCTTTTTTTTTTGTCTATTCACATTTCATATTGAATAGAGATTAGGATTTATATGTAATCTGAATTGTTAATAAGTTCAAAGTCATGTCAATATTTTTTTTTTGTTTTCTTTTTATTCTTTTCATGATAAAGTATTAAAATGTCATGAAAATCTTATTTGAAGAAAATAAAAACGAAAAGAATAAGAGAAGAACTTAATCATCAAGTATAAATATATATATGTATATATTAGTGTTCATAAGAGATAATTAAAAAGAAAAATAATCGAAAGAACTAGAGTATGTTTGAAGAAAGAAAAAAAAAAGACTTAGTTCATTATATATATATACACACAGAACGTTCAATTTATTTGTTAATCTAAGCAAAATGATTTTCAATATGTTCTTTCTTGTTTTCAAGTGTTAAATGTTTTGGAAATTCCCAATAACACATTGGACATTCACGTATTTCTTCATTAACATTTGGTTTTTCTGATATTATTATTGTTTTATTTTCTTCTTCATGAATTTGTTGTTGTTGTTGATCTTGTTGTTGAAGTTGATATGAATTACGAAGAAGATTGACTAATGCTTCTTCATTAAGACCGGTTTCATTATATAATGTTGTTGGATTTGGTTTTAGTATAGGCGAATTTTGTCGATTTGTTTTGTCAATCATACGTTCAAGTGCTGTATATTTACGATAAAGAGCTTTATATTCATCAGCACCGGCTAATAATCGTTCAGTTAAATCTTGAACTTTACGTTCTAAATCACCCTAAGAAAAAAACATAAAACGTAGATTACTAAAAATATTGAGATTTGTTAGTAATATGACTTTGAAAAAAAGTTTATTCTGTTTTCACACTAATAAGAAAACCTTTTCATGTGTCAAATTCTTTTATTTTTTAATTTGAATACTGAAGAATTGAAAACATGATTATTTAATTATTGAATGTTGAAGTTAGATATAATCTATATATATAATGTTCAGTGTCTGTCTGTTTTTTCTCTGTGTCGGGTCAGAGATCAAAGGTTAAAGATCACATAAGGCTATAACGGGAAGATCTCCAGGGACTATTATATGGGGTACTTATAGGTCCCCAAGGGCTATACTATGAGTACCCATAGATCCTCAAGGGCTATCCTATGGGGGTACCCATAGGCCTCCAAGGCCTATCATATGGGGGTACCTATGGGTCCCCAAGGGCTATCCTATGGGGGTACCCATAGGTCCCCAAGGGCTATTATATTGTGATACGCATAGGCCCTGAAGGGAGTAAGGCAATAGGAAGATAAGGCTATAAGGCCGAAGGGCTGCATGGACTATAAAAATATGTGCGATATGAAAGTATGAGGTCGTAGGGCAACCTATCTATATACATAATATCGAGTGTCTGTATGTATTTTACCAGATGAAAAGTTAAATGTCTGAGGTCATGCATTAAAGAAAAAAACAGCCGTGCACTATGCACGGGTTCTCGCTAGTTTAATATGAATATTTACTTACAACAAATTCTTTATAGACAGCAAATTGTTTTTTAACTTCAATTTCACTTTTTTGATGTTTAACACAACGTTTTTCAATTTCATTAAATGAATTTTTTAAAATTATATAATCATTTTGAGTTTCTTTTGTTTGTTCTAATTCTTTTTGAAGTTTTTCTAATTCATTTTGTTTCTAAATAAAACAAAATGATAAAGAATTAAATAAATTTTTTAAATCTTTTTTTGTTTACTTGTTCATTATCTAATCGATATTTTTCATTAAAATCATTAATTTGTTGTTGTAATTCTTGTATTAATTGTTTATCTTGTTTAGCCATTGTTAATAAAAATGTATTATCAGTTTTAACTGAATTTAATTCTTCTTTTAATAATATATTTGCCGTTTCTAATGCATGTATTTGATTTTCTTGTTGTGATGCTTGTTTAGTATATGCATCAATTTGTCCTTCCATTGATATTTGATATTTTTCTGTTGTTAAACGTAAATCACGTAATTGTTGTTCTAATTGAGATTGATATTGTTTTGCTGATTTTAATAATTCATTTGATTCTAATAAACGTTTTTCATAATCAATTATATGTATTGCTTGTTCGTCACTTAATTTTGTTGTTATTGATAATTGTGAATGTAATTTATCTGTTTCATTAGATAATTGTAATTTTAAATCTTCAAGTACACGACAACGTTCAGCAAATTGTAATGATTCAGTTTGATATTGATTACATAATGAACGACATGCATCATATTCTTTACGTAATTTAGCTTCTAAACGTTGACGTGATGATAATTCATCAATAGTTACCTTATGACTTGCAGCAAGATTCTATAAAAAATAAATAAAATAATTGAATAATAATCGATATTATAGCTTTTTGTTTTGTTTTTTTTTTATGTTCAAATTCATCTCTATAATTTTGTAACTTAGAAAATTCTATTCGTAAAGAATTACACTAGTTCTGAAAATAATGAAATTCTCTCTAAATAGATCAATCTCTAGACTTTTAATTATTTACTTACTTGCATATCATTTTTAATTTTATTAATATATTCATTAGATTTTAAATCTAATAAATCAAGTTTAGCTTTACATTCATCTTTTTGTTGTTCTAAACGTCGATTAATTTCTAATAATTGTCGATTTTCTTGACGTAATTTTTCTTCAATTAACATACGTTTTGTATGTATAATAACAAGATCATCATTATCTTGATCTTGTAATGCAATAAGACCATCATTATTCATATGCATAGATTTTTTTTCGAATGATGTTTCTAATAATGTACTTGTTAATAAATCAATATCATCAATTGAACAATTTAATTGAAATGGTATTGATGAACCAAAACATTTTCGTTTATCAATAATATAACAAAATTGATAAAATTCATCATCTGTTACAGGTAATAATGATGATGGAAATATAGCTGTACCATGACGAGTTGATCCTGATGTTGTTGATGAATTAAATTGAACAGGTGCATATGCTAAACATTCTTGAATATTTGTTGAACCAACCTAATACAAAAAAAAAAATTTAAATTAGTTTGAATATCTAAAAACAAAGCATAAAGTTTACACGTAATAAACCAATTTGATCATCATTTGAATGAATTTTAATATCATTTAAAATTGTAAAATAAGCTATAACATCTTCACCTTTAATATAATGATCAGCAACATTTTCAAATACAACTTGATCATGTTGTTGTCGTTCATGATGACCATCAGATGGCATAATTAAATCTGTATTTTTCATTGATTGAATACTTATTTCCGACATTATTGTATTATTTTATAATAATTAAAAATAAACAAAAAAGATCTAAAAAAACAAATATATACATGTGCATAAGAATATATATATATCTTAGGAAAATATTAATAAGGATAAATGCTCATATTATATGTAATAAATGAAATGAGTAAATCGGAAGAAATAAAACTACGCATATATCGATAACACCTTTCTATTACGTGTTATTGTTTAAAAAGATATGAATAGTCAAAATATTAATTTATTGATTTATTAATATAATTAAAGATTTGAAATGAAAATGTACCAACTGACTTATTATTTGTTTTTTTATTACGAAAGAATTTTTCTTATCATTTTAACATATACGACCTCTATTGAAAATACATATTATACTATCATATTTGAGGTTCTAATACAAAACTAGAAAATGGTAAAAAAGAAATATATATATACATATAAATAAATATATTTTTACCATTATTTATCTATTATTATATACTCGTCGTCTTATTTTTTTACTCATATAAGAAACTAATTAAACACAAACATGGTATGAATAAAACAAAAAAGATCAACTAATCATTGTTTTATGTTTGAAATGTTTTATTTATTCAGGGGAATATGACATCAATTCCTGTAGAGCTTTGTGCTACATGTAAAATCATTGTTTTTATTTGTTTGATGAGTAATTTGAATATATTCTAGTTGATGCGGATGAAATACGTCGTTTAGGTAAACGTTTTAAGAAATTAGATATTGATGGTAGTGGTTCATTAAGTGTACAAGAATTTATGTCTATACCTGAATTACAACAAAATCCACTTGTACAACGTGTTATTGATATTTTTGATACGGATGGAAATGGAGAAATTGATTTTAAAGGTAAATTTTCATTTTTTTTTTTTTTTTTGTTAAAATGATTTTCATGGGTAATACATTTAGAATTTATTGGTGGTATATCACAATTTAGTGTTAAAGGAGATAAAGAATCAAAATTAAAATGTATATATTAAATATATAGAAAATTAAAATTCAATAATTTAATTTTCTATTTTAGTTGCTTTCAAAATTTATGACATGGATAAAGATGGTTATATATCTAATGGTATGTAATCCGTAGATAAACGTAATTATTTTGATACTAATCGAGTGCATTCTAAAAATAGTCATTTATTGTAAATGTTATAGTTTTGAAATAGTAGAAAGTTATAAACCACTATTTAAAAGAAATATAAATATAGAAATTTGAACTTTCAACACAGACGTGTCAGATATCTTAACAACAACATATTAAAGACTTTATATCAATAATGTCTTGTTATATGATTCAACCTACATTGTGTTTCACATACAGATTAATTCGAAAGGAGACATCATTACCTTTCTATTATTGTTCAAGGTTATCAAGAGGCTATAAAAAAAAAGTTGACAGAAAGTATTAAGAATTTTATGAAAGGAGGATTTTCTACTAATCAAAAACCCTAGTTCGATTTTTAAACACACACGAATGGCTCTTATCTCTGTTAACAAATGAAAACTTTAAATCATATTTATATTAATATAATTTTGGTTGAGTGGTAAGACAGTAATTTGAGTGAAGCAATGGTTCGATCCTATCTGTTATCATTTTTAAATTGAACAAAAAAAAAATAAATATAGCTCGTAATTCGAACTAGTCTGATTTCTAGTGCAGACTCGTTTTGCAATGTGAGCTAAAATTAACTATTATGTTTCTATCAAACAGATGAATTCTTTTCAATAATAAAATTATCTGAAGTTGAACATGAACAATTATTTTGTTGTTTGTTTTTTTTTGTTTAGGTGAATTATTTCAAGTATTGAAAATGATGGTTGGTTCAAATTTGAAAGATTCACAATTACAACAAATTGTTGATAAAGTAAGATGAATAGTTTTTATATTCCTAAAAAAAATATGAATATTTTTCTTTAATAGACAATTATCAATGCCGATAAAGATGGTGATGGTAAAATAAGTTTTGATGAATTTTGTGCCGTAAGTAATTTATTTAAATATAAATTGTTCTTTGTGAAAGGCTAATTCTTTTCTTCTTCTACTTCTTTGTTTGATAAATTTTTCTTTCGCTCTGCTTCTTCTAGTTTATCCCTACATATGAGCTCAATATAAGTCTGCCGAGTAATATCAAAATATAGATTTTATGATGGGTAATTTATATATTGTCTGTGCGTTAGCTATAATTATTGTGATAATACTGTTTTTTTTTTGTTTGTGAAAATTTATTATTTTCAATCATAAAAAATAAGATTTTCTTTTTGTTTTTAGTGTGTTGGCGATACATTAATTGACGACATTCAAAAGAAAATGACAGTAGCAGTGTAACAATAAAAACAATGTGACAACAAAACTTTTCTTTTTCTTTTTAATTACCTGAACTAACATATGCAAACATCATGCTCAGTGCACACTCATAAATGTTTCAGTTTTTTTTTCTTCTCTTCTTCTTCTCTAATTCCTAAGTCTATACACATATATACATTTCATACTGATATTCTTCAATGGATTCTCGTGTGCTATTATCTTTTCACAATTTGTGTTCGTTTGAATCTCTCCATGAATTTTTTTTTTGTATGTTGTATTGATTTGTGTGCATGTAAGTTCAGGACATTCAACAGTGAGATTTATTATATATTATTATTTTATTGTGTTGTTGTGTATTGTGATGTGATTTAGTTTTTAGGACAGTCGAATCTTTCTTATTGTATTTTTCTTTGACGAGTATATATTGTGTTATTTCATTGACCATATGAGCGAGAGAGAGAGAGAGAGCAGGCATCTTTTCTTTCTATATTATATAAACAAAAATCATAATAAAATACAAAATGATGAGTATCATGGAAGTAAGGATATTGACTATTTATTGTTATAAACTATTATCTTAATAAAAAAAAATAACATAAAGGATGAATTATATACCGAAATTAATATAAATCTCTTGAAGTTTTGTTTTTCGTGATAAATTTTCATATTTTTAAATGTTCATGCAGAGATTGATTCAGATGTGAGAAAAGCGTAAGAGCTTTTTACCTGAAATTTGATCTACTTTTCATTGAAAATCAACATCAAGCACATCTATCCGAAATATTCCATAGTAAAAAGATGCTTTATGAATATTTGAAATAGACGCTGTTATATTGAAAACTTTAAAACCATTTTTTTGGCAAAAATACACTTTTTCAAGGGAATTGTGTCCTAAATCAATATTTTCATGAGGTCTCCAAAAACTTTAAAAAAAAAGCGAATGTCTATGATCTATTAGGATTAATATAGGCTATGCATAATTTAAAAGTAACATATATTTTTATGGTCTATATTCAACTAAAAACATACAAATTGTTGTGATGCTGTAAAGGCTTTGGTCTAAATGAAGAATTTCTTTTCAATAAGAGTTAAGAGTTTTGATAAAAAAAATTGCTTTCTTATTATGAATTTCCATTCTTCTATATTCGTGAGCATATTTTGTCATAAGATTAAACAATGATTGTTTAGTATTTGCTTGGATGCTGATCAAGGACGTTTATTTTCGTTTGATAGAGAGTAATAGAGTGCAGTATTGATTGATACGCTCGAACTATTTTTTTATTGTGCTTTTGTGTCTATTCTTTTTCATTGTGCACTCACATAGATGATATGATCAAAGGACACAAGTAGCTTATTAAGATATGAAGGGCTACAAAATTTGATACATTTCAGATTAGTCATTCTTTCATAAAAATTTGGAGTAGGTTTTTCGACGTAGGAAGTTTATTTATTAATTTCTGTGTGACGAACGAGAACTGAAAATAAATAATATTGATTTTTCAAAATAATTTTTAGAAAAAGCTTTACACCGCATTTAACTTGTGGTCTTTAAGACCATTCTATAGCGTCATCTCTCAATAAAAGAAACGAAGTTTAAAAAGCATGTTTCCTTTCAGAGATTAACCTGTTTTCAGAGGCATATAATGCAATGAAATAGTACATACCTTCCAATTGCAATTGATTAATTTTCTTTAAGGATTCCAATGGACTGTCTGTATAATACTGAATTACAAACAAAAGAAGTTCAGAAAACGAGTGAAAAAGAATAACGACAAACACTTCGTATACATAATAGTATATTTATGTGAATCAATGATTCTAAACGCAATAAGAAAGATGATTTTTTTAATTTTAGAAAACTTTATTGATTTATCGTGTAATTAAAATAATATTGATAATCTGATATGATAACGATTCTGACGGAGATGAACAAGAAAATCAAGATTCAATGAGTTGTCAAATAACAGAGAAAAATCCAAATTATGAAAAAAAGGATAAATGCAATTGTTAAAAAATAATGTTCGAGACGTTCTTGTTCTTGTTTTAAATTTGGTAGTGGATGTAATTCATTATGTGGATGTGGTTCATCTTGAATATTTTTTTGGTAATAATAAAAAATGTGCTGCCAATCCTTGTTTTTCTCGGTGACTCGTTCAACATGCTAAAAATATAGATGGATTAAAAATGATCGATCGTGATGAATTACGTCAATGTATTATGGAATGTCCTTGGTAAATTATTCACTTAGCTCTGTTTTTTGTTTTTTATTAACATTCATATTAATATGTTATCATGTTTGAATATTTAGTTTTCCAGATATGTCTTATGATGAAGATTTGACTGAATGGACAAAGAAATGGCAAACAATTCGTGAAAATGAAAAATTATCTCATACTCAAAAACTTTTTCGAATGCTTCTATCAGATGATAAAACAATGCATTATTATTCATTTTGTCACAATGATATATTTCAAGAAGATTGTTATTGACATTGTATAGTATGTGAGGAATGTGCAAAATGGAGAGAATGACATTGTGGTGTATGTATTTAAATTATTTCATAGGAAAATAATAATTTTTGCTCAAATATATCAATTTTGTGAATTTCTTCTAGGTACTTATGGTGTCAGCTTGCCATGTGAAGGAAGAAGTCAACTATCTGATGTGTTAGAACATTACCAAAGATTTATTAGTTATTTATGTTGAAATAGTTTTATTTTACTTTTTTTTGTTCAACAACTTTTTCTTGTAATCATAATAATCATGTTTCTTATATTTCATTAACAGATTCAATTAACAGATTGTTTACTAGTGATGTTAGATAAGTAATACTGTCCTAGTCCCACATGACTTTTTCAATCAGTAATAATGTTATTATTACTATCTGAAATTATAAGACATTGGATTAATTATTTTAATTTAATAGTTTATTTTATTAGTGTTTTTATCAACTCGAGAGTTATTTTAGAACAATCATGATTTGAAGTGACTCTTTCCTTGTTTGCTCAATGCTTTTTTGATACAAAATCATGAAATAAAAAGACGAATCCAATAGAATGAAATGAATTATAATAGAAGAAGAATCGTTATTATGCATGCAGTCGAAAACTGATACTTTGTTACTGATGAAATCGCATTTTAAATAAGCTCAATTTACTTTGTTGAACAATTTCAGATTGCAGCACACATTTTGAACTTTGTCGTAATGTTTATTTCGCCAGTTGACAGTGTTTTTATTTAGAATCATCGTTGAGAAATGTTATCTATTGACAATAGTTATTCTTTGTTTTCGATAATTGATTCAATTCGAAAAAGTAGAAAATATTTTCTTGTTCGAGTTTTTGTCAGTGTGTTTCTTTTTTCAAGTGACTTTCTATGGAACAAACGAACATTGATTGTATTGAGCAGTATACGATGTTGCAAGTATTTTTTTATTCATGATATCATTTGATCGAACTTTCTGGAGAAGAGAATCGATTGTGCAGAAAATATTTGAGAAAATATACGGGAATATTTCTCGTTTTGAAAATCAGATTTTCAGTAGATGAAACTTAACAATGAATATGTAGTTGAAAATCAACGATCGCCTTGATCAGTTTGATTTCAAAGAAAAATTAGAGATACATT
This sequence comes from Rotaria sp. Silwood1, assembly GCA_905250075.1. Lineage (NCBI taxonomy): Eukaryota > Metazoa > Rotifera > Eurotatoria > Philodinida > Philodinidae > Rotaria > Rotaria sp. Silwood1. The sequence goes on from CAJNOP010002716.1 coordinate 9,500, forward strand.
TCTGTGAGTAAATTTGAAAGAACCATTATTTCGAACATCATGAATGAAATGCATTTTATAGATTACAAATTGAAACTATATTAGATTGAAAGAAGTGCAGTATTCTTAGTATATTGTTTACTGTCACTATTGTTTTTGCTTGATCAATATGAATATTAAATAAAAATGATAGTATAAACTTCTGATGTTCTATGATTCTTCAAACCTTCATTCTCAAAATTTTGGGTCATTTAACTGAAATCAGAATTCTTAGGTCTATAGATATGCTACAAAGTTGAGGATGTAGAGCGAGGAGACGAGTCTTCACTGTATTTTTGTCAAATTTTACCGCATAGCAGGTATTTCTTATTGTATCAATGATTCGATTCCCTATAAGATTCAGCAAGATAACCTAGATTGACAGAGTAACGATCAATGCAACGAACAGGATGAATAGTTGCTATTGTTAGAAAGAATGGATTCATATCTGCAGAGCAATACTTCTCAACTTGCAATAAACAATATCGATAGCTGTCGAAGAATACCTCTACAAATATGAGCTTTTTCATCGAATTACAGAGAAAAGAAAAAAAATTTTCAATGTCAAAACAGAGGCTTCCATACACATTATTTATTAAGGCACATGCAGCGATCGATTGCTCTGGCGACAAGAAGTTTTTTTTTTCATATGTGTGTTGGCAGAAGAAAAAACACCCATTCGAGCGTTGATAAGTCGTTCTCTTCGAAAAAATTGAAATGAGTTCCATGTGAGCCATGAGAACGCAAAAAGAAATTCATCATTCATCAAACTAACGAAACAATTGCTTGTAAATCTTCTTGTACAAAGCAAGAAAGGCAGAGGTAAGTGTTTTAACCTCGAATAGAAACGTGTTATATACTACGTTGCTTATTAATTTACGATCGCTGCTAATATTAAGAGTTAACGGGCTTGAAAGTCCTTAAGCTCGATTTACTAATACACAAATATAGGGATAACAGGAACTATTGTTACCTTAGAAACCTGAATTAAAGGTGTTGAACGCCATCAATTACAGGACTGAGAAAGTTCTAAAACATTACAGAACTTTGCTTGAAATTTACATGACTGAAATATACGTTTTTCTATGTTCTACATAATGAAATTTCTGATTTTTGTACAGAAAAATAATTAAATTATAAACGAAAAGGATGATATTTTGATTTCCAACTCCGACTATATGATCAACATAAAAGTATGAATTGATTAAGATTTAACCATCGGGAATAATCAATATCAACGTTTCTGATTTCCTTGAGATTCATTATAAATTGTTAAGATCTGATGTAAATATAACGAATGTGTACAACAAGCTTATTTGTTGATTGAATCAACCATTAGATGAACGATAATAAATTGAAAAAAATGAAGCCAAGCAAAAAGCAACAAGACAAATAAAAAAAAAGGCAGCGTGTGCTGATAATCAGTTATCATTGAAAAAGACCTATCGTATTTTGTATAAGCATAATGAAGCTAACGAAGATATGTGTCTTTCATATTTCAATTTCAAAGAGATTACGCCGACAAGGTTTTATCTCTTCAAGAGATGAATTCTAGCTCTGGAAAAATATGCGAAACAATGTCTAAGATATTATTTTTAGAAAAAGTCTCAGAATATCCGAGCTAATAGGAATTGCTTCACAATTTATAAGCATATATTGATTAGTTGGAAATGTTTCCTCGTTATAAAAGAAAATTGAGCTGTTAGGAGTACGCAGTTAATGGTTATGTCCGTGACTTTATCAAGATATATTCAAATTGAATTACGTCTTGCCACTACGAGTTTCAAGTTTCTACATGGAAAATTTGAAACTTCTTTTAAAACTTGAACATTACTTCTTTAGAAACTAGATTAAGTTTATTAGCCATTAAATAATGCATGCGATTTATAATTTCTTTTTTTATTGCAAACGTTTAAATAGATTATTTAGGATTTTCTTTGACTGAAGAATAGTCGTACGAATTCTGAATCGAAGAAAATCGACTCATGGATTATCCACCTTGAATCCGATCTAGTCACTAGTTTTCCATTCAAAAAAAAATTCGGTTTATGGGCTGGGCAGAATCGAGCTCGATCCATCAATTCAGTGGAACCTCTGCTCTGTATTTCATCTTGTCCTCTATGGGAAAATATTAGTTCATTATCGAGAAAATGAAAATTTTCTATTTCAGTGACAGAATCATACAAAAACGAGCTCGTACTTAGTGATTTTATCCATCATAATTTCATTTGTGAGTAATATTCGCATTCATCATCAAAAGTTGAATGGGATGACAGAGATTTAATCGGAAAATATTTTCCAGGAATACTCTACTCCTATATTGAAACGTATGTCATTGAACTTAACTTTTGATGCTGAATTCGAATATGACATACATTTTACTCATGAATGAAATTATGATGGTTGAAATCACTGAATACCAGCACGTTTTTGTATGATTTTGTCATTGAAATAATAATTAAATTTTATTTGAACAATAGACAATATAGCTTTTCATAGCAAGTTTTATCTCATCAATAAGCAAATAATCAGTTTGGAAAAACTAAGAATAATAAAGGATAAAAAATTTGGTTTTTAGAGTACCTAACATACTCTCTATTTAACTATGTGCAAAAACTCTTACGATGATTTTGAATTTTTAACATCTTGATAAGAAATGATTGCTTTTATTTTTTGAATAACATATCAATCATTTTGTATTTTATCATATAGATAGTTGCTTACGTTAGTGCACAGATAAAATGCGTTAATGTATGAGTGAGTTCTTTGTCCGTATTGCATATACTCAAAAGTAGAGTGTCTTGTTTTTTCTTCTATGTAAAACATGTGGCTGATCTATTGACTCGAAAACTTTAGCACAGTTCAGTTATAACACAAATCTTTGTCAACTGAAAAATGCAACTATAAGGTTTGTCTTATTATGATATGATAGATAAAATAAATTTAATATCACGTAAAAGAACTTTAGTCTATTAAAGCACGTGTAAACAGAGCTAACTAAGGTTATACAATAGATAAAAAATTCATAGCATTGAGAAGATCATGAAAGAGTTTTTCTTGAAACTATTTCTATATTTAATTTTGATAAAATTCGATATCAAATAATGATTTGTGATCAAAACAATTAAATATAGAAAGTATATAAATGACGTTTTCTCGGATCACGTTCTGTAATGAAATTTATAAAAAAAACATGTCGAATCTAATTTTTATAACCTACTTACTTCGAAGCAGTTACGTCTTATTTAATAGAGATGGATTTTGTTAAACTAGTTATTATTTTTTTGAGACCACAAATCATAAACTATTATTCATAAATCAAGTGTATATTTTAGTACATATGACTTTGAAGCAAACTCTAGAAAATAGAATTTTCTTTTAGTTAACAGGAGAAACAATAATGAATTTTTATTTTCATAGTCATTGTATGTTCTTTTTCATATTTTAGATTGACAAAAGTGAAAAAAAAGAATTTAATAATTATGCAAAAATATCAACACTATACAAAACAGAAATATAAGGGCAAAATTCAATTATGGACATATCTTCGATACCATTACGGTCGACACATTAAACTGATCATATGTTTAATCATCGTACTGTTTACTTTGATTCATATTCTTCAAACTGGTTTATTTTTAATAAAACATTTTACAGAAGATCAGAATAGAAGTAATATGATAAAACTTGATATGCAAGTTTGGCAAGGTCTTGCTAATAATCAATCTCAGAGAAGAATTCCTAGATATATACATCAAATTTGGATTTCATCTAGAAATAATGAAGAAATTTATGAAAATTTTCAAATAGCTGCTAATGCTTGTATGGAATTACATTCAAGTTATAATTATACATTATGGACTCATAGGAAAATTTTAGAATGGTTAAAAATTCATTATTCATGGTTTTTACCTACTTATCAAAATTATCGATATGATATGCAACGAATCGATGCTATGAAATATTTATTATTATTTCATTTTGGTGGTATTTATCTTGATCTTGATGTAAAATGTAAAGTTCAAGATTTAATTACTTCTATGTTACCTTTAGATAAACGAGATAATGAACCAGATATTATATTTCATATGGGTACAGAGGGAGTTTCAGCAAATACAGATATAATAGCAGCAAAAAGATTTCATCCATTTTTTAAATTAGCTATTAGTCAACTTAAAA
>CAJNOP010002717.1:0-13692 GCA_905250075.1 Rotaria sp. Silwood1
ATTATTATTCTATTAATTAGTTGTTTATTATGTTTATTAATTTTATTCATAATCTGTTATCTTAAATATAAAAGATTTTATCGTTCTAGGATATCCAGAAAAACTGAAACAATCAGTGAACAATCAATCAGTCAAGATATAAGTATGGAAACACCATTATCATTAAATGACAAACCTAAATTAGAACGACCATTAAGTCGAATACGTGCTATACAAATACTTGATGATGATATTTGAATTATATATAAATATCAATTTTTGAATAGATACAATTATTTGTTATGTCGGCTGCTTTTTTTTTTGTCTATTCACATTTCATATTGAATAGAGATTAGGATTTATATGTAATCTGAATTGTTAATAAGTTCAAAGTCATGTCAATATTCTTTTTTTTGTTTTCTTTTTATTCTTTTCATGATAAAGTATTAAAATGTCATGAAAATCTTATTTGAAGAAAATAAAAACGAAAAGAATAAGAGAAGAACTTAATCATCAAGTATAAATATATATATGTATATATTAGTGTTCATAAGAGATAATTAAAAAGAAAAATAATCGAAAGAACTAGAGTATGTTTGAAGAAAAAAAAAAAAAAAAAGATTTAGTTCATTATATATATATACACACAGAACGTTCAATTTATTTGTTAATCTAAGCAAAATGATTTTCAATATGTTCTTTCTTGTTTTCAAGTGTTAAATGTTTTGGAAATTCCCAATAACACATTGGACATTCACGTATTTCTTCATTAACATTTGATTTTTCTGATATTATTATTGTTTTATTTTCTTCTTCATGAATTTGTTGTTGTTGTTGTTGATCTTGTTGTTGAAGTTGATATGAATTACGAAGAAGATTGACTAATGCTTCTTCATTAAGACCGGTTTCATTATATAATGTTGTTGGATTTGGTTTTAATATAGGAGAATTTTGTCGATTTGTTTTGTCAATCATACGTTCAAGTGCTGTATATTTACGATAAAGAGCTTTATATTCATCAGCACCGGCTAATAATCGTTCAGTTAAATCTTGAACTTTACGTTCTAAATCACCCTAAGAAAAAACATAAAACGTAGTTTATTAAAAATATTGAGATTTGTTAGTAATATGACTTTGAAAAAAAGTTTATTCTGTTTTCACACTAATAAGAAAACCTTTTCATGTGTCAAATTCTTTTATTTTTTAATTTGAATACTGAAGAATTGAAAACATGATTACTTAATTATTGAATGTTGAAGTTAGATATAATCTATATATATAATGTTCAGTGTCTGTCTGTTTCTCTGTGTCGGGTCAGAGATCAAAGGTTAAAGATCACATAAGGCTATAAGGGGAAGATCTTCAGGGACTGTTATATGGGGTACTTATAGGTCCCCAAGGGCTATCCTATGGGTACTCATAGGTCCTCAAGGGCTATCCTATGGGGGTACCCATCGGTCTCCAAGGCCTATCATATGGGGGTACCTATGGGACCTCAAGGGCTGCCCTATGAGAGTACCCATCGGTCCTCAAGGGCTATCCTATGGAGGTACCCGTAGGTCCCCAAGGGCTATCCTATGGCGGTACCCATAGGTCCCCAAGGGCTATTATATTGTGATACGCATAGGCCCTGAAGGGAGTAAGGCAATAGGGAGATAACGCTATAAGGCCGAAGGGCTGCATGGACTATAAAAATATGTGCGATATTAGAGTAAGAGGTCGTAGGGCAACCTATCTATATACATAATATCGAGTGTCTGTATGTATTTTACCAGATGAAAAGTTAAATGTCTGAGGTCATGCATTAAAGGAAAAAACAGCCGTGCACTATGCACGGGTTTTCGCTAGTTCAATATGAATATTTACTTACAACAAATTCTTTATAGACAGCAAATTGTTTTTTAACTTCAATTTCACTTTTTTGATGTTTAACACAACGTTTTTCAATTTCATTAAATGAATTTTTTAAAATTATATAATCATTTTGAGTTTCTTTTGTTTGTTCTAATTCTTTTTGAAGTTTTTCTAATTCATTTTGTTTCTAAATAAAACAAAATGATAAAGAATGAAAAAAATTTCTTAAATCTTTTTTTTGTTTACTTGTTCATTATCTAATCGATATTTTTCATTAAAATCATTAATCTGTTGTTGTAATTCTTGTATTAATTGTTTATCTTGTTTAGCCATTGTTAATAAAAATGTATTATCAGTTTTAACTGAATTTAATTCTTCTTTTAATAATATATTTGCCGTTTCTAATGCATGTATTTGATTTTCTTGTTGTGATGCTTGTTTAGTATATGCATCAATTTGTCCTTCCATTGATATTTGATATTTTTCTGTTGTTAAACGTAAATCACGTAATTGTTGTTCTAATTGAGATTGATATTGTTTTGCTGATTTTAATAATTCATTTGATTCTAATAAACGTTTTTCATAATCAATTATATGTATTGCTTGTTCGTCACTTAATTTTGTTGTTATTGATAATTGTGAACGTAATTTATCTGTTTCATTAGATAATTGTAATTTTAAATCTTCAAGTACACGACAACGTTCAGCAAATTGTAATGATTCAGTTTGATATTGATTACATAATGAACGACATGCATCATATTCTTTACGTAATTTAGCTTCTAAACGTTGACGTGATGATAATTCATCAATAGTTACCTTATGACTTGCAGCAAGATTCTATAAAAAATAAATGAAATAATTGAATAATAATCGATATTATAGCTTTTTTGTTTTTTTTTTATGTACAAATTCATCTCTATAATTTTGTAACTTAGAAAATTCTATTCGTAAAGAATTAAACTAGTTCTGAAAATAATGAAATCCTTTCTAAATAGATCAATCTTTAGACTTTTAATTATTTACTTACTTGCATATCATTTTTAATTTTATTAATATATTCATTAGATTTTAAATCTAATAAATCAAGTTTAGCTTTACATTCATCTTTTTGTTGTTCTAAACGTCGATTAATTTCTAATAATTGTCGATTTTCTTGACGTAATTTTTCTTCAATTAACATACGTTTTGTATGTATAATAACAAGATCATCATTATCTTGATCTTGTAATGCAATAAGACCATCATTATTCATATGCATGGATTTTTTTTCAAATGATGTTTCTAATAATGTACTTGTTAATAAATCAATATCATCAATTGAACAATTTAATTGAAATGGTATTGATGAACCAAAACATTTTCGTTTATCAATAATATAACAAAATTGATAAAATTCATCATCTGTTACAGGTAATAATGATGATGGAAATATAGCTGTACCATGACGAGTTGATCCTGATGTTGTTGATGAATTAAATTGAACAGGTGCATATGCTAAACATTCTTGAATATTTGTTGAACCAACCTAATACAACAAAAAAAAATGTAAATTAGTTTAAATATCTAAAAAAACAAAGGATAAAGTTTACACGTAATAAACCAATTTGATCATCATTTGAATGAATTTTAATATCATTTAAAATTGTAAAATAAGCTATAACATCTTCACCTTTAATATAATGATCAGCAACATTTTCAAATACAACTTGATCATGTTGTTGTCGTTCATGATGACCATCAGATGGCATAATTAAATCTGTATTTTTCATTGATTGAATACTTATTTCCGACATTATTGTATTATTTTATAATAATTAAAAATAAACAAAAAAGATCTAAAAAACAAATATATACATGTGCATAAGAATATATATATATCTTAGGAAAATATTAATAAGGATAAATGCTCATATTATATGTAATAAATGAAATGAGTAAATCGGAAGAAATAAAACTACGCATATATCGATAACACCTTTCTATTACGTGTTATTGTTTAAAAAGATATGAATAGTCAAAATATTAATTTATTGATTTATTAATATAATTAAAGATTTGAAATGAAAATGTACCAACTGACTTATTATTTGTTTTTTTATTACGAAAGAATTTTTCTTATCATTTTAACATATACGACCTCTATTGAAAATATATATATGTATACAATCATAATTGAGGTTCTAATACAAAACTAGAAAATGGTAAAAAAAGAAATAAATATATTTTTACCATTATTTATTTATTATTATATACTCATCGTCTTATTTTTTACTGATATAAGAAACTAATTAAACTCAAAACATGGTATGAATAAAAAAAAACAAGATCAACTAATCATTGTTTTATGTTTGAAATGTTTTATTTGTTCAGGGGAATATGACATCAATTCCTGTAGAGCTTTGTGCTACATGTAAAATCATTGTTTTTATTTGTTTGATGAGTAATTTGAATATTTTTTTTAGTTGATGCGGATGAAATACGTCGTTTAGGTAAACGTTTTAAGAAATTAGATATTGATGGTAGTGGTTCATTAAGTGTACAAGAATTTATGTCTATACCTGAATTACAACAAAATCCACTTGTACAACGTGTTATTGATATTTTTGATACGGATGGAAATGGAGAAATTGATTTTAAAGGTAAATTTTTTTTTTGTTAAAATGATTTTCATGGGTAATACATTTAGAATTTATTGGTGGTATATCACAATTTAGTGTTAAAGGAGATAAAGAATCAAAATTAAAATGTATATATTAAATATATAGAAAATTAAAATTCAATAATTCAATTTTCTATTTTAGTTGCTTTTAAAATTTATGACATGGATAAAGATGGCTATATATCTAATGGTATGTAATCCGTAGATAATCATAATTATTTTGATACTAATCGAGTGCATTCTAAAAATAGTCATTTATTGTAAATGTTATAGTTTTGAAATAGTAGAAAGTTATAAACCACTATTTAAAAGAAATATAAATATAGAAATTTGAACTTTCAACACAGACGTGTCAGACATCTTAACAACAACATATCAAAGACTTTATATCAATAATGTCTTGTTATATGATTCAACCTACATTGTGTTTCACATACAGATTAATTCGAAAGGAGACATCATTACCTTTCTATTATTGTTCAAGGTTATCAAGAGGCTATAAAAAAAAGTTGACAGAAAGTATTAAGAATTTTATGAAAGGAGGATTTTCTACTAATCAAAAACCCTAGTTCGATTTTTAAACACACACGAATGACTCTTATCTCTGTTAACAAATGAAAACTTTAAATCATATTTATATTAATACAATTTTGGTTGAGTGGTAAGACAGTAATTTGAGTGAAGCAATGGTTCGATCCTATCTGTTATCATTTTTAAATTGAACAAAAAAAAAATAAATATAGCTCGTAATTCGAACTAGTCTGATTTCTAGTGCAGACTCGTTTTGCAATGTGAGCTAAAATTAACTATTATGTTTCTATCAAACAGATGAATTCTTTTCAATAATGAAATTATCTGAAGTTGAACATGAACAATTATTTTGTTGTTTGTTTTTTTTTGTTTAGGTGAATTATTTCAAGTATTGAAAATGATGGTTGGTTCAAATTTGAAAGATTCACAATTACAACAAATTGTTGATAAAGTAAGATGAATAGTTTTTATATTCCTAAAAGAAAAAAAAATTTAATTTTTTTTCCTTTTATAGACAATTATCAATGCCGATAAAGATGGTGATGGTAAAATAAGTTTTGATGAATTTTGTGCCGTAAGTAATTTATTTAAAAATAAATTGTTCTTTGTGAAATGCTAATTCTTTTCTTCTTCTACTTCTTTGTTTGATAAATTTTTCTTTCGCTCTGCTTCTTCTAGTTTATCCCTACATATGAGCTCAATATAAGTCTGCCGAGTAATATCAAAATATAGATTTTATGATGGGTAATTTATATATTGTCTGTGCGTTAGCTATAATTATTGTGATAATACTGTTTTTTTTTTTTTTGTTTGTGAAAATTTATTATTTTCAATCATAGAAAATAAGATTTTCTTTTTGTTTTTAGTGTGTTGGCGATACATTAATTGACGACATTCAAAAGAAAATGACAGTAGCAGTGTAACAATAAAAACAATGTGACAACAAAACTTTTCTTTTTCTTTTTAATTACCTGAACTAACATATGCAAACATCATGCTCAGTGCACACTCATAAATGTTTCAGTTTTTTTTCTTCTCTTCTTCTTCTCTAATTCCTAAGTCTATACACGTATATACATTTCATACTGATATTCTTCAATGGATTCTCGTGTGCTATTATCTTTTCACAATTTGTGTTCGTTTGAATCTCTCCATGAATTTTTTTTTTTGTATGTTGTATTGATTTGTGTGCATGTAAGTTCAGGACATTCAACAGTGAGATTTATTATATATTATTATTTTATTGTGTTGTTGTGTATTGTGATGTGATTTAGTTTTTAGGACAGTCGAATCTTTCTTATTGTATTTTCTTTGACGAGTATATATTGTGTTATTTCATTGACCATATGAGCGAGAGAGAGAGAGCAGGCATCTTTTCTTTCTATATTATATAAACAAAAATCATAATAAAATACAAAATGATGAGTATCATGGAAGTAAGGATATTGACTATTTATTGTTATGAACTATTATCTTAATAAAAAAAAAATAACATAAAGGATGAATTATATACCGAAATTAATATAAATCTCTTGAAGTTTTGTTTTTCATGATAAATTTTCATATTTTTAAATGTTCATGCAGAGATTGATTCAGATGTGAGAAAAGCGTAAGAGCTTTTTACCGGCATTTGATCTACTTTTCATTGAAAATCAACATCAAGCACATCTATCCGAAATGTTCCATAGTAAAAAGATGCTTTATGAATATTTGAAATAGACGCTGTTATATTGAAAACTTTAAAACCATTTTTTTGGCAAAAATACACTTTTTCAAGGGAATTGTGTCCTAAATCAATATTTTCATGAGGTCTCGAAGAACTTTAAAAAAAAAAGCGAATGTCTATGATCTATTAGGATTAATATAGGCTATGCATAATTTAAAAGTAACATATATTTTTATGGTCTATATTCAACTAAAAACATACAAATTGTTGTGATGCTGTAAAGGCTTTGGTCTAAATGAAGAATTTCTTTTCAATAAGAGTTAAGAGTTTTGATAAAAAAAATTGCTTTCTTATTATGAATTTCCATTCTTCTATATTCGTGAGTATATTTTGTTATAAGATTAAACAATGATTGTTTAGTATTTGCTTAGATGCTGATCAAGGACGTTTATTTTCGTTTGATAGAGAGTAATAGAGTGCAGTATTGATTGATACGCTCGAACTATTTTTTTATTGTGCTTTTGTGTCTATTCTTTTTCATTGTGCACTCACATAAATGATATGATCAAAGGACACAAGTAGCTTATTAAGATATGAAGGGCTACAAAATTTGATACATTTCAGATTTCATTCTTTCATAAAAATTTGGAGTAGGTTTTTCGACGTAGGAAGTTTATTTATTAGTTTCTGTGTGACGAACGAGAACTGAAAATAAATAATATTGATTTTTCAAAAGAATTTTTAGAAAAAGCTTTACGCCGCATTTAACTTGTGGTCTTTAAAACCATTCCATAGCGTCATCTCTCAATAAAAGAAACGAAGTTTAAAAAGCATGTTTCCTTTCAGAGGTTAACCTGTTTTCGGAGGCATATAATGCAATGAAACAGTACATACCTTCTAATTGCAATTGATTAATTTTCTTTAAGGATTCCAATGGACTGTCTGTATAATACCGAATTACAAACAAAAGAAGTTCAGAAAACGAGTGAAAAAGAATAACGACAAACATTTTATTGTGTAATTAAAATAATATTGATAATCTGATATGATAACGATTCTGACGGAGATGAACAAGAAAATCAAGGTTCAATGAGTTGTCAAATAACAGAGAAAAATCCAAATTATGAAAAAAAGGATAAATGCAATTGTAAAAAAAGGATGTTCGAGACGTTCTTGTTCTTGTTTTAAATTTGGTAGTGGATGTAATTCATTATGTGGATGTGGTTCATCTTGTCAAAATATGTTCAATCATGTTGAATATTTCTTTGGTAACAATAAAAAATGTGCTGCCAATCCTTGTTTTTCTCGGTGGCTCGTTCAACATGCTAAAAATATAGATGGATTAAAAATGATCGATCGTGATGAATTACGTCAATGTATTATGGAATGTCCTTGGTAAATTATTCACTTAGCTCTGTTTTTTGTTTTTTCATTAACATTCATATTAATATGTTATCATGTTTGAATATTTAGTTTTCCAGATATGTCTTATGATGAAGATTTGACTGAATGGACAAAGAAATGGCAAACAATTCGTGAAAATGAAAAATTATCTCATACTCAAAAACTTTTTCGAATGCTTCTATCAGATGATAAAACAATGCATTATTATTCATTTTGTCACAATGATTTATTTCAAGAAGATTGTTATTGACATTGTATAGTATGTGAGGAATGTGCAAAATGGAGAGAATGGCATTGTGGTGTATGTATTTAAATTATTTCATAGGAAAATAATAATTTTTGCTCAAATATATCAATTTTGTGAATTTCTTCTAGGTACTTATGGTGTCAACTTGCCATGTGAAGGATGTGGAGGAAGAAGTCAACTATCTGATATGTGTTAGAACATTACCAAAGATTTATTAGTTATTTATGTTGAAATAGTTTTATTTTACTTTTTTTTGTTCAACAACTTTTTCTTGTAATCATAATAATCATGTTTCTTATATTTCATTAACAGATTCAATTAATAGATTGTTTACTAGTGATGTTAGATAAGTAATACTGTCCTAGTCCCACATGACTTTGTCAATCAGTAATAATGTTATTATTACTATCTGAAATTATAAGACATTGGATTAATTATTTTAATTTAATAGTTTATTTTATTAGTGTTTTTATCAACTCGAGAGTTATTTTAGAACAATCATGATTTGAAGTGACTCTTTCCTTGTTTGCTCAATGCTTTTTTGATACAAAATCATGAAATAAAAAGACGAATCCAATAGAATGAAATGAATTATAATAGAAGAAGAATCGTTATTATGCATGCAGTCGAAAACTGATACTTTGTCACTGATGAAATCGCATTTTAAATAAGCTCAATTTACTTTGTTGAACAATTTCAGATTGCAGCACGCATTTTGAACTTTGTCGTAATGTTTATTTCGCCAGTTGACAGTGTTTTCATTTAGAATCATCGTTGAGAAATGTTATCTATTGACAATAGTTATTCTTTGTTTTCGATAATTGATTCAATTCGAAAAAGTAGAAAATATTTTCTTGTTCGAGTTTTTGTCAGTGTGTTTTTTTTCAAGTCACTTTCTATGGAACAAACGAACATTGATTGTATTGAGCAGTATACGATGTTGCAAGTATATTTTTATTCATGATATCATTTGATCAAACTTTCTGGAGAAGAGAATCGATTGTGAAGAAAATATTTGAGAAAATATACGGGAATATTTCTCGTCTTGAAAATCAGATTTTCAGTAGATGAAACTTAACAATGAATATGTAATTGAAAATCAACGATCGTCTTGGTCAGTTTGATTGCAAAGAAAACTTAGAGATACATTTCTGTGAGTAAATTTGATAGAACCATTATTTCGAACATCATGAATGAAATGCATTTTATAGATTACAAATCGAAACTATATTAGATTGAAAGAAGTGCAGTATTCTTAGTATATTGTTTACTGCCACTATTGTTTTTGCTTGATCAATATGAATATTAAATAAAAATGATAGTATAAACTTCTGATGTTCTATGATTCTTCAAACCTTCATTCTCAAAATTTTGGGTCATTTAACTGAAATCAGAATTCTCAGGTCTATAGATATGCTACAAAGTTGAGGGTGTAGAGCGAGGAGACGAGTCTTCACTCTATTTTTGTCAAATTTTACCGCATAGCAGGTATTTCTTATTGTATCGATGATTCGATTCCCTATAAGATTCAGCAAGATAACCTAGATTGACGGAGTAAGGATCAATGCAACGAACAGGATGAATAGTTGCTATTGTTAGAAAGAATGGATTCATATCTGCAGAGCAATACTTCTCAACTTGCAATAAACAATATCGATAGCTGTCGAAGAATACCTCTACAAATATGAGCTTTTTCATCGAATTACAGAGAAAAGAAAAAAAATTTTCAATGTCAAAACAGAGGCTTCCATACACATTATTTATTAAGGCACATGCAGCGACCGATTGCTCTGGCGACAAGAAGTTTTTTTTTTTCATATGTGTGTTGGCAGAAGAAAAAACACCCATTCGAGCGTTGATAAGTCGTTCTCTTCGAAAAAAATTGAAATGAGTTCCATGTGAGCCGTGAGAACGCAAAAAGAAATTCATCATTCATCAAACTAACGAAACAATTGCTTGTAAATCTTCTTGTACAAAGCAAGAAAGGCAGAGGTAAGTGTTTTAACCTCGAATAGAAACGTGTTATATACTACGTTGCTTATTAATTTACGACCGCTGCTAAGATTAAGAGTTAACGGGCTTGAAAGTCCTTAAGCTCGATTTACTAATACACAAGTATAGGGATAACAGGAACTATTGTTACCTTAGAAACCTGAATTAAAGCTGTTGAACGCCATCAATTACAGGACTGAGAAGGTTCTAAAACATTACAGAACTTTGCTTGAAATTTACATGACTGAAATATACGTTTTTCTATGTTCTACATAATGAAATTTCTGATTTTTGTACAGAAAAATAATTAAATAATAAACGAAAAGGATGATATATTGATTTCCAACTCCGACTATATGATCAACATAAAAGTATGAATTGATTAAGATTTAACCATCGGGAATAATCAATATCAACGTTTCTGATTTCATCGAGATTCATTATAAATTGTTAAGATCTGATGTAAATATAACGAATGTGTACAACAAGCTTATTTGTTGATTGAATCAACCATTAGATGAACGATAATAAATTGAAAAAAAAGAAGCCAAGAAAAAAGCAACAAGACAAATAAAAAAAGGCAGCGTGTGCTGATAATCAGTTATCATTGAAAAAGACCTATCGCATTTTGTATAAGCATAATGAAGCTAACGAAGATATGTGTCTTTCATATTTCAATTTCAAAGAGATTACACCGACAAGGTTTTACCTCTTCAAGAGATGAATTCTAGCTCTGGAAAAACATGCGAAACAATGTCTAAGATATTATTTTTAGAAAAAGTCTCAGAATATCCGAGCTAATAGGAATTGCTTCACAATTTATAAGCATATATTGATTAGTTGGAAATGTTTCCTCGTTATAAAAGAAAATTGAGCTGTTAGGAGTACGCAGTTAATGGTTATGTCCGTGACTTTATCAAGATATATTCAAATTGAATTACGTCTTGCCACTATAAGTTTCAAGTTTCTACATGAAAAATTTGAAACTTCTTTTAAAACTTGAACATTAGTTCTTTAGAAACTAGATTAAGTTTATTAGCCATTAAATAATGCACGCGATTTATAATTTCTTTTTTTTATTGCAAACGTTTAAATAGATTATTTAGGATTTTCTTTGACTGAAGAATAGTCGCATGAATTCGGAATCGAAGAAAATCGACTCATGGATTATCCACCTTGAATCCGATCTAGTCACTAGTTTTCCATTCAAAAAAAAATTCGGTTTATGGGCTGGGCAGAATCGAGCTCGATCCATCAATTCAGTGGAACCTCTGCTCTGTATTTCATCGTGTCCTCTATGGGAAAATATTAGTTCATTATCGAGAAAATGAAAATTTTCTATTTCAGTGACAGAATCATACAAAAACGAGCTCGTACTTAGTGATTCTATCCATCATAATTTCATTTGTGAGTAATATTCGCATTCATCATCAAAAGTTGAATGGGATGACAGAGATTTAATCGGAAAATATTTTCCAGGAATACTCTACTCCTATATTGAAACGTATGTCATTGAACTTAACTTTTGATGCTGAATTCGAATATGACATACATTTTACTCATGAATGAAATTACGATGGTTGAAATCATTGAATACCAGCACGTTTTTGTATGATTTTGTCATTGAAATAATAATTAAATTTTATTTGAACAATAGACAATATAGCTTTTCATAGCAAGTTTTATCTCATCAATAAGAAAATAGTCAGTTTGGAAAAACTAAGAATAATAAAGAATAAAAAATTTGGTTTTTAGAGTACCTAACATACTCTCTATTTAACTATGTGCAAAAAATCTTACGATGATTTTGAATTTTTAACATCTTGATAAGAAATGATTGCTTTTATTTTTTGAATAACATATCAATCATTTTGTATTTTATCATATAGGTAGTTGCTTACGTTAGTGCACAGATAAAATACGTTAATGTATGAGTGAGTTCTTTGTCCGTATTGCATATACTCAAAAGTAGAGTGTCTTGTTTTTTCTTCTATGTAAAACATGTGGCTGATCTATTGACTCGAAAACTTTAGCACAGTTCAGTTATAACACAAATCTTTGTCAACTGAAAAATGCAACTATAAGGTTTGTCTTATTATGATATGATAGATAAAATAAGTTTAATATCACGCAGAAGAACTTTAGTCTATTAAAGCACGTGCAAACAGAGCTAACTAAGGTTATACAATAGATAAAAAAATTCATAGCATTGAGAAGATCATGAAAGAGTTTTTCTTGAAACTATTTCTATATTTAATTTTGATAAAATTCGATATCAACTAATGATTTGTGATCAAAACAATTAAATATAGAAAGTATGTCAATGAAGTTTTCTTTGGTCACGTTTTCTAATGAAATTTATAAAAAAACCATGTCGGATATAATTTTTATAACCTAGTTACTTCGAAGCAGTTACGTCTTTTTTAATAGAGATGGATTTTGTTAAACTAGTTATTATTTTTTTGAGACCACAAATCATAAACTATTATTCATAAATCAAGTGTATATTTTAGTACATATGACTTTGAAGCAAAGTCTAGAAAATAGAATTTTTTTTTAGTTAACAGGAGAAACAATAATGAATTTTTATTTTCATAGTCATTGTCTGTTCTTTTTCATATTTTAGATTGACAAAAGTGAAAAAAAAGAATTTAATAATTATGCAAAAATATCAACACTATACAAAACAGAAATATAAGGGCAAAATTCAATTATGGACATATCTTCGATACCATTACGGTCGACACATTAAACTGATCATATGTTTAATCATCGTACTGTTTACTTTGATTCATATTCTTCAAACTGGTTTATTTTTAATAAAACATTTTACAGAAGATCAGAATAGAAGTAATATGATAAAACTTGATATGCAAGTTTGGCAAGGTCTTGCTAATAATCAATCTCAGAGAAGAATTCCTCGATATATACATCAAATTTGGATTTCATCTAAAAATAATGAAGAAATTTATGAAAATTTTCAAATAGCTGCTAATGCTTGTATGGAATTACATTCAAATTATAATTATACATTATGGACTCATAGGAAAATTTTAGAATGGTTAAAAATTCATTATTCATGGTTTTTACCTACTTATCAAAATTATCGATATGATATGCAACGAATCGATGCTATGAAATATTTATTATTATTTCATTTTGGTGGTATTTATCTTGATCTTGATGTAAAATGTAAAGTTCAAGATTTAATTACTTCTATGTTACCTTTAGATAAACGAGATAATGAACCAGATATTATATTTCATATGGGTACAGAAGGAATTTCAGCAAATACAGATATAATAGCAGCAAAAAGATTTCATCCATTTTTTAAATTAGCTATTAGTCAACTTAAAA